>RQWE01000440.1:0-14697 GCA_004028395.1 Leptographium galeiforme
CCCCCCCAGACCTGCAGCCACACACTCACTGTCGATGCCGTCCAGCCCCGAAGCCTCGACCAGCCCCAGCGCCGACCGGGCAAAGTTGTCGCGTCGGATCGGGTCCGCAGCCACGCTGGGAAACACCGCGGCCGACTCGGTGCCGCCAATGGACAGCACCACCTGCAGGTGCGGGTGCTCCTGCTTGCGGTGCATCAGCGAGCCCAGCGCGCCCTGCACGCCGTCACACGGCACGCCGGCGTCGGCCCACTCGTCGCTCAGCTGGTCCGGCCGTCAGGTCAGCCGTGTTGTCCCGAGTCTCGCGTCCGGACAGCTCTCTCGGCAAGCCTCGCCGTCCCCCACGTCGACTTACAAAGACGTGGCCTTCTGATGTCACCTTGGCAAAGGCATAGTAGACGAGGCTGATGCAGCTGTAATTCAACCGGCCTGGCGTGTCCTGGGCGTAGACGGCGTAATTGGGGTAGTATACGGCATTGGTGAACATAATGTTGGACTTACTCCCCACGCGAGGCTTGCGGGACGAGGACGCCATTGTGTGCGGGGAACGGCTCCCAGGAGAGCAAGGATGACGACGGACGGCCAGGAGGAAATAAGAGCTGGGGGTGGAGGAATGCAAGACTAAACCAGTATGGTGTCAATGACGAGGGCAAGAGAGGGTTGGACGGGGCTAGCAGGTTCGCGGTGCGGCACCGGCACAGGAGAAGACGAAGACAGGAAGGAGGGTAATATACAGAGAGGCTGATGGCGCCAGTACATGTCGGTCTAGGAGGGGGGGGGGGGGGGGGGCGGAAGGGATCCGCAAGAGCTGTCTTGGTCGGGCAGCAAAGCTCGAGGACCGAAGGGGCCGGGAAAACAGGCAAAAGCAGGAGCAAAAAAATCAACCCCAGGGACAGGGAGACCAGCCGGAGGGGCGAGGACAGCAGGGAGGAGGCAAGGGACAGCCGACTAATGGGGGGTCCCGGGCCGCAAGGTCGATCGTGGGCCTGCAACTTTCAGCCTGAGCCGTGCCAGTTGCACAGAGGGCATCAGTACGAGCTACGACGTAAGGTACTGGTAGCGTGCAGCGTGCAGAGTGCAGCAGCGCGCGTGTACTTGTAATGTGCAGAGTGTGCAGAGTGTGCAGAGCGTGCAGAGCGTGCAGAGCGTGCAGCGTGCAGCGTGCAGCGTCTGTGCGCAGTGCGTCATGTCCAGAGAGCGCCGCACCGGTGAGCAGGGCCAGGCAGGGCCAGGGTTTGACACACCCACACTCACTCACCCACACACACACAGCGGCCGACACACGGTGAGGCGTGCCCCAAGAAGCCGTTCAGTCTAGCGTTCAAATTGGGAGGATCTCCAGGGGAAAAACCACAGCATAGCTCTCCTTTTGGCTCTAGGGCTCCGCTACTACGCCCCAGCAGCTAATGTGCTCGTGCTCGTAGTTGGTCGTGCTCCGTACTCTGCCGTAGCTATATTGAGAAATCTTACTCCGTACATGCGCGAATAGAGCACTCCCGTACTCCGTACTCGGTAGTGTTCCTTCGACAGACCGGCCGGACGGCCGTCGCACAGACCGTGTACGCTCGAGCGGATCCGCGCGCTGCAGTCCGTGTGCAGACGGCAAACAGGCAGAGACCACGGGCCCAGGACGCGAAAGAGACGAGAGAAAGGCGGGCGGAAATGCGAGAACCTCTTTTGTTTTTTGCCGTCCTTGGCGGAGTCCCCGGACAAGGCCGGAGGGGGGTACACGTCTGCCTGCTTCACGCCAAGCCTGGCAAGGAGAGGAAGGGGCCCAAAGGGACAGAGACGAAAAAAAGAGGGCAAAATGGGCAGCTTGCCCTGTTCAGCATCCCGCCTATTCCCTCTTTGGCGACGTCGCCAGAACGCGCTCGTCATGCAGAGCAAAATGTTGCGCGTCGAGATCCGATTCTGGCCAAGATCTGTTGAGCGCCCAGTTCTGGTTTTGTTGCGGTTCTGCCTCTGTTTTCCCTTGTCCTCTCTCTGCGCCTAATTCTGCACTGTCTGCATTGTCTGCATTGTCTGCACTGCCTGCATTGTCTGCATTGTCTGCATTGTCTGCATTTTCTACATTTTCTGCCTTCTCTGCATCCTCAGCACCCTCTCTGCATTTTCTGTATTCCTCATCCCCACCCCTCCCCCTCCTCTCCATTTGTCTCCATCTCTCCGAGTCCATCCACCCCCCCCCCCCCCCCCCCCATACGAGCATGCCCCTCCCCCCATATCCACGACCCTAGTAAGATAAAATTTTCGCCTGCCTGCAGCATGTCGAGCTCGAACCCCAGCTCGGATGCTACAGTAAGATACGATAGGACACGATATACGAGCACGCTGGTGCTAAAACTAGAAGCGCCAAAAAGGCCTTACAGCGCGGCTAGGACCAGCGCCTGGACTGGGGGTCTTTCGTGGATGCCGGGCGACCTCGTCTGGCCGCAAAAGACGAAACGACCAGGTTCGCACGCCCCGGGAGCGGTAGGCTGATCGACTAGTCCCCAACGGCTGCTGCTTGGGCCAGAGCCACGGGCCGGGCTAGTGCTAACCGCCTCCTCGCCTTGTGCACCCGGAATACGAGTAGCGGAATCGAGGCGGTTCTTCCGTCACCGAGCTCATTGCGAACAAAGGCGGAGAGACGGGAACGAAACAGAAGAAAAAAAGGTTCAGCGCACCGATAACGGATCACGGATCGCTGGCTTGCAGACATCCCGTGACTGCATCGGCCTGTCCGTGGGCAGTAGGGACCCCCCTCTCGACGTTGCAGTCTGGAGCCGTCTCATCCCCCCCCCCTGCATTTGGGAGGATTTTATGGCTGCTTTGGCTGTTTTGGCTTTTTTGGCTTTTTTGGCTTTTTTCTTTCTTTCTTTTCTCCACGCCGCGTATGCGCTGGCAGCCATAAATTGCGTTAGCCGGGCGTCTGGGGGGGGGGGGGACTACAGCAAGAAGCGCGTTACGTCACTAGGCCAAGCTGCGTCCATCCTCCCTGTCACTTTCGCAGAAGGACTGCAGGGCCTCGACCGGGAAGCGGGCGGCCTCGTGCGGGCGGCCTCGTGACTACCACGCCGTCAGGGCGGTGGACAAGCCCGCGCTGGAGCGTCGAGGCGTCAAGGCCATTCCGCCCTTACTACCCGGACAGCCTTGGCGGAACGCTGACAAGAACGTGACAAGGGAGACAAAAAGACGTAAAAGACGAAAAAGACAAAAAAGACTAAAATTGAATCCAGCCGGGTCCCGTTTCCAGTCCTTCCTCCTCATCGGATTACTGCCCAGCGAGAGGTCCCGCCATTCCAGAATATTCCCATGCCTGGATCTAGCATGCAACCCTTCCTGCACCGGCGCAAAAGCATGACAACAATGAGCTTGTCGGTTGCTCTTTACTCCGTCCTCGGCAGGTGTGTCCAGCCATGACGTCCTTTAGTCTACTCCCCTGCAAGTCATCCACACGAACGGAGAACCTGGTACAATGCCGCCTTGAATTTCCCTTCCTGGACACCAGCTCGGCTAGTGTCTGCAAATTGCTCTAGAAAGTCCGATAGCATGCCTGGCAGGTCGCGGTCAGCTCGATAAACTGCCATCACCACGGAGCCCGCGCGGTCCAGAGGGCACAAGCACGAGCCTAGTAATGTTGGGCGTCTTTGGTGAGAAATCACGGAGTACTTCGTCCGGAGTAGATGCCGGAAGACAAAATAACTTGCTCATACTGCGTACTCGTACATACGTCGTACCCACCGCTCCGTGTGCCAAGACTGACGACCGGAACGAGTTTATCGCTAAAAGTTGCTACAGATTGCCGGGGCTGGGCAGTCCGGTAACGCGGCCAAAAGAGCGGGCCAGTCTCGGGTTTGTTGCTAAGTCAGCACTGAGGAAGCGTGTGCTCCTAATTTCAGTAGGCGGTGTGAGACCGTTTTTTAGCCTTAAATACAGCGTGAGTGGGTTCTCTCTGGGATTTTTCTCGTACACTCCTTCCTGCACATTTTTCCCTCTTGACCTTGACCCTCACCCTCATCCGCCTTGCACGGCATGCACAGCCGAGGGGCAACCGGACCAAAAGGTGCCTAGGATGGAAAAGGAACAGAGCTAGGAGGCATGGCGACCTTCTGTCGGTCAAGCAGTGGCCCTGCCTCTCACCGAAAACTGCTCACCCTGGTGTCAGACTGGGCGGTGATTGGCGCTGGCGTCTACTGTCTCTTATCAGGAACGTGTACTGGCCGGCCAGTGTCGGTCAGTGTCGGGCAGTGCCGGCCAGTCCCGGCCAGCTGGACTTGCCGACATGATACAAAAAGACTGGTTACGGTGGGTGGTTTCCTTGCCTGTTTTAGCATAGTCCTGCCAGCGACGGCATTGTCTTTGGACGATTGTCAGCGGCACACGCTTTCCAAAACAACTCTTCGTTGCGCGTGTCTTTTCTCCTGGCAGAGATCGATCCCTTTGGGTTCGAACCCGTTGCTGGGCACCCGACCTCGAGAGATCGTTTTGCATCTCCTTGAGAGGTCGGGAATCAGTTGTGGTTACATTCCTGAGATTCGCGAATACATTGACTTTGAACTGCAAATACAAACTCTCGTAAAGACCCCCCCCCCCCCCCCCCCCCCCCTAAATCACAAGCCTGTCAATCTCCGCCGCACTCTCGCCGCTGCCGCGACGACTCCCAGACAGCTCGCCCTCGAGGCCCGGCGTCGGCGGCGGCAGGTTTGCCGTCTTGGTGCAGATCCAGCAGCTCGCGTACATGTTGACGCGGTCGATGCACACGCCCGGCTCACGGTTGCCGTGGCGCTTGGCCGCGAAGCCCATGCGCTCAAACACGGCAATGTACCACGGCAGACGGGCGCTCGAGCGCAGCAGAACGCGGCCGCCGAGGCGCAGCGCACGGTTGAGCTTGGTGATCTGCGAGGGCGCCCCGTCCCCGGCCGGGTCGAACCAGTCCATGCTGTCCATGATGACGGCGACGCTCAGCGAGGCGGGCGCGAGCCGCGTGATGACCTCCTCGATCTCGTCGGTGTGGATCCGGAGGCCGTCGAAAGCCCCCGGGCGTGAGAGCCGCGCGTGGGCCGTCGGAGTGAGGTAGTCCGGGTGGCAGCGGCGCGAGAAGCGGCCGTCGAGGCAGACGTGGTAGTACGGGTTGTCCGCCGCCAGGTGCACCGTCTCGACCATGGGGTCGAGCGTGTTGACCATGTAGTGCCAGACGGCGTGGGAGCGGATGTTGCGTGCAGAGGGCGTTGTGCCGCCGTTGGACCTGACGTGGTCCAGCACGTGGTCGTCCTCGATCATGGCCAGCTGGTTCTTGGGAACGCCGAGCGCGGTCCAGAGGAAGGCCTCCTGGCTCACGACGAGGCCGGAGACGAGGCGGGATAGCAGGGCCGGGCGGATCTTGGCGTGCCAGATTTCACGTTGCTCGTTGAGTGTCTTGGCCTGCAGAATGGCGCGGACTGCGGAGCGGCAGCCAAAGAGGTAGCTGATGTAGCGGAAGAGGCGGATGGCATTGCGGGAACCACCGGTATCGTAGAGACCGCGGCTGCTGGTAAAGATACGGGCGTTGCGCAGCCAGTACTGGAACGCGCGGCTGGAGAGGTGGGGTGAGAGACGGGACAGCAAAAGGGCACGGAAGTCGGGGTGGCGGCCCTCGCCAAAGAGCAGCCAAAAGTCGTCATAGGGCAGTCGGGCAGTGTAGGCGGCCACCTTGAGCTCAAGCAGGTGGTTCTGGGCCGGGTTGAGGTCGACGGCGTGGATGCGGGCGGGGCTCTGGAGGGCGTAGGAGAGGATGTTATCGCCGGCGCTGGTGATGGCAAGCACAACGTCGTTCTCACCAAGGTGGAGGAGGCGCTCGTCAATGCGGGTGTCCTCCCAGGTGAAGGCGTAGATGTACTCGTCGTTGAACTGCCGGTGCTTGACGAGCTGGTCGTCGTAGTAGATGCGCCAGTGGTGGTTCTGATAGAAAAAGGCCGGCAGCGGCAGGTTGGCCGAAAGGTTGGCAATGGCCGTCTCAAAGGCCTTGGAGCGCAGCTCGGGGGCAGTGCGCTGAACGGCGCGCGACAACGCGGTGGCCGGGCTGGGGGGAGGCTGGCGGGCTCCACCGGCAAAGTAGGGCGACTCGGTGACCATGGCGTCGACACGCTCGACAACTTCATGCGGCAGGCTGGTGGCATGGAAGGGCTTCTTGTGGCAGCCGAGCCAGATGTAGTAGGGGATGGAGCCGAGGGCACGGTTGCGGGCGTTGACGCTCAGGACGGTACCGAAACGATACTCGAGGTAGTCGCGGCGGGCGGCCTCGAGGCCGACGCGGTCGAGGTCGAACCAGGCGCGCCAAAAGGTGCGGCCGAGAAAGTTGATGTGCCGGTTGACAAGGCCGCCGGTGTAGTTGCGAAACGTAAAGTCAGACTGGCCCTGGACGTAAAAGTCAATGGCACCAATGATGCCGTCCGGGGCGAGGAGAGACGTGAGCGAGTCTACGACAGAGTAAAAGTCGGGCTGTCAAAGTAGAGTCAGACCGGGGACAAGAGCGAGCTTGAGACGGCCCAAAACTCACAATCATGGACAGACTGTACGACATGGTGATCAGGTCGGCGCCGCCGTGGGCCGGCCGGTCAAACGAAAAGTAGCTGCCGGCCGGGGCAGGAGGATTGGCCAGAGTCCGCTCGTGGGCCTCGAGGCGGAACTTGCGTGCATCCTCGCAGATGACGTGCACGTTGGCCCAGCCGAGGCGGGCAAAGCGCTGGCGGGCCACGGCACACAGCGACGGCGAGAAGTCGACGAGGTAGACGCTGGAGAAAAAGGTCGGAACGTCGACGTGGGCGGCCATGGCCTCAATGTTCCAGCCGGTGCCGCCGCCGACGTCGACCCAGACGCGCTTCGGAGCGGCAGTGGTCCCCGTCGGCGCCTTGGCCGCCTCGCGACACCCCAGCTGGGCCGCCACCAGGGCCAACATGTCCTCGCGGCCGCGCAGCAGCGCCTTGCGAGTCACATCATAGACGCCGGCCTGCGCCTGGTAGAAGCTCTCGAGTGCGTCCTGCTGCGTGCCCTCGCCGGCCGCGCCGCCGCGGTGCGGCTTGAGGAAGCACGAGTAGCAAAAGAGCACAAACGAGCGCACCACGCTCGGCTGCTGGGCCTCGCCCGTCTTGCCCGGACGCGTCGCCGCCGACAGCCGGCTTAGCCCAATGGCCACCGACAAGGCCACAGCCAGGCCGGCAAAAATCACTTTGTTGTCCATGCTTGGGGGCAATATGTTACCACCAAGAGAAGCCATGGTACTCTCGCATCGCTGAGGGCGAGAGAGAGCGGAGGAAGGGGATGCAGAGCTGGTCTGGAGGAGAGAAGGCTAATTACAGAGAAGAAGCAAAAAAACAAGAAGCGGGAAAGCAGAAACTCGCAGGCTCACAAAACAGGAAGGACCGCGTATATAACCGGTCGCCCCTGTCTCATCGCCGCCCATCGCTTGACCCTGTCCGCAGCACAGCATCAGACAGACAGGCCAGCCCAGCCCACGCGACTCGTCCTGGCGGCCAAGGTCAACCATGCACACCCTCGTTTCCTCTGTGTCCGCTCTGCTCGTTCTGCTCGTCTGCTGTTGCGGCCGTCGCTCATCCTTCCTCTGTCTGCAGCCATTGGCCAATGAAGGCACCGCGTGCGCCATCCATTTGCCGCCAGTCACGCTGCCCTCGTGGCGGCGCCGTTCTGCGCGTGTTCACACGCTGCCCAACCGTAGCGCCGCCCTGGCGACGTGAGCCGTCCTGAGAGGCTCCTGAGCGGCTCCGAAGGGGGCCGTTGGGGTTGGGGGGTACTGGTGAGGGCGCCCGCAAGGACGCCACTAAACTAGCGGGGCGACAATGCGATGCCGATGGCCCAAGAACGACAAGAGAGAGCCTGCAATTGCACGCACGAGGCAGGAGGGATCGCCCAGCACGTCGGCACGCGCCCCCCACTTTCCTCCGTCGGCGCGCCAATGGCATTGCCTGTTTCGGGCACATGTGGACGACCGCCGACAACAAACGGCCGTGTCGCCGTTCCTGCCGACCTTGTCACGGGCTCTCGTGCACGCGACGACTGTCTTGGGAAATCTAGACGCCCCGCTGTCCTTTATCGTGCTGCTCTTCCGTCTCCCCGCCAGGGCCGGCCAACTGCCGGTCGTGCGCGCCAAGTCCTCGTAGAACGGCGGAAGAGTGACCGGCCGCCTACGAGTACGAGTGTAAGCTGCTCATGCTCTCCGGCCGGTGTCCTTTCCCACAGCCAGGACTCTTTCGACGTGCTGAGACGGTGGGACAGCTCTTGCAGTCGTGGAGATCGCGTACGTTTTTCTGCTTGGAGACCCAAAATGTCTTGCTCTCGTCGCTTGTGCCACGTGACTGCGTCGAACGCTGTTCGTGCACTGTGTCACCACTGTCTCGTCTCCCCGCACACAACGACACCAATCCCTCGTAAAGATCACAGATCTTGATCTACTACGGACAATAATGCATTCGAACTCCGAGAACCGCAGCATTTTCTGACACGAATGTGTAACGTGGCAGAGCACGGCTCGATGTGTCGCCAGACCAAAGCGCTTCGTTGCTAGACATTCATCTCCACCACAGTTGACAAAGCCGAGTGGAAGGCAATGTGAAATCTAAAAGATATACAGTGCGGCACTTGGTCACCGTCACCAGTTGGCAAATGGCGCCTTTCTTATTTGAGAGTGTGTTGTGGTTTTAGGTGTTTGATTCAGAGAAAATAACGATCGTGTGTACTAATTTGCTCGTCTTGTTCCAACAAACAATCCTGCCTTTCTATTGTCATCAAGCCACACACGAAGCCCGTGTTTATGCGCCGGGATGTTTCTGTGCACGCGAGGACGACTATGGTGAGACGAGCACATGTAAAACAATAGAAACAGAAAAGATCAGAGATATATTAGATATATCTTAAAAGCTGTCTCTCCGTTCGGAAACAATCAATATCCTTTAGGTGGCAAATCTCGTAACGACGTACTATTTCAAAATATTAAAAAAAAGGAAAAGAGAGTCAAACAATTTTTAATCTCATAGACTGATCAATTTTTGGTTCGGGACCTATGAACAGAAGATGGCGTTTTTCAGGCTCTCTGCATTCATATGCCTGCAGCATCACAACTGCAAAATCACACATAATACAATCCTCATGAGCAACGTGCCATCTCGCATTTCAAATCTAATATGGACAAACAAAGTTGACGGATCCTCGCCCTCCATTTTCATACCCTTCTTGGATCGTTCTGCCGGGCAGCGGCCGCTCACCCCAGCGGCCGCTCACCCCGTACATCGGCAGAGACTAAAAGCGCACGCCCCAGATGCCCCGGCCACCGCTCACGCCGAGCCACTCGCCGTAGTCGTTGCTGGATAGACGCGGGACCCAGCCGAGGTTGCCGACTTCGTAGTCGCACTGCCAGGCGGCAACGGGTGCGCGGGAATGCTCAGACTGGGCTGCGCCGTTGGCGGGGGTGCTGGGGACCGAGGGGGTGGAGGTGCTGGGACTGTTGAGCAGGTCCCATATGAGGACTTGGCAGTCGTCGGCGCCGGAGGCGAGCATGCCGCGGCGATGGGGGGACCACTCGACACAGTTGACGGAGCCGCCGTGGCCACGCAGCTCGAGCAGGGCCTGACCAGGCTGGCGGACGTCGAGGATTCGGATGACGTCCGAGTCCTGGGCAAAGGTGGCGAGGAGGTGGGTGTCATGGGGAGAGGTGGCGATGCGGAGGAGTGGCGGGGGGTGGGACATGGTCTGCTGGGCGAGGGTGGGACTTATCCGGCCGCCTTGGGCGTCTGGGAGAGTTAGACGGAACAGAGGGACGAGAAACTCCAAAAGAACCAGAAAGACCAAAGGCCACCCAAAACTCACCTCGATCGTCCTTGCCGGTGGGCTCGTAGATGATGGTGCTGTGCTCGAGGCTGCGGAGGTCAAACATGCGGACACTGCCGTCCTGGCCACAGCTGACAAAGACGTCGGTGCTGTTGGCGCAGAAGCGGACGTCGTAGACCTCCTTGTCGTGGGCGATGAGCTGGGTCTTGGCGGTCAGGGAGGGAATGTCCCAGATGGTGCAGGTGGTGTCGATGCTGGAGGTGATGATGAGGCTGGGCGAGACCGTGTTCCAGTCGAGCGAGGTCAGCGGGGCCGTGTGGTCGGGCGTCTTGGAGTTGGAGAGCAGGGCCAGGGGCGTGAGTTTGGTCGGCGGCAGGTCGGCGCGGCCACGGCCAATGGTGCTGCTGCTGGTGCCGCCCGAGGGCGTGTCGGCCGGGAGGGACCAGAGCCGGAGGTGGTCGCCCGACGTGGCCAGCAGGTCGGTCGACTGCTTCTGGGGCGACGGCGGCTCCCAGAGCAGCCGCGTGACGGGGTAGGTGTGGGTGGCCTCGGCCACCTTTGTGAACTCCATGGAGAACTTTGACGTGCCGGGCGCGTAGGCGTCCATCGGCGTGGGCGTGATGTGGGTGTCGAGGATTTGGATCTGGGGGTCAGGGAGAGTAAGGAGTCAGCGGTCGCCCCCGTCAGCGTACCCACGCGCCCGGCACTCACAAAGTTGTGGCCGTCCTCGAGGTAGCTGCCGATGGCGAGCTTGCCGGCGCCGTTGCCGGACGACGGCCATCGGCACCAGTCAAAGGCGTACAGGGCCCATGGCGCCATGTAGTTGCTGGTGCCCGGCTGGCTGTTGGCCGGGTCGTAGCCGGCGCCGAAGCCGTCAGACACGCCCGAGTCGGCCCGGGGTCGGATGTCCGCCAGGCCGAGGGGGGTGTTTCTCGACCCGCCCGGCCGGAGGATGTTGGGCACGGAGGAGTTCATGAGGGGAAGCGCGGGGGGGGGGGAATGTAGAATGTAGACGGGCCGCGTCGTGAGAGAGTGTGTAGAGGAGATTCGAAAGCGGTATCGTCGCAGGGTATCGTCGGCGGCTATCGTCAGAGGATGTTGTCGAGGTTGTTTCGGAACAGCTGTCGATGTCGTTCGTTTCGAGGGCGCAACAACGGCGACTCCAGCTGGCCGCTCTCCCGCTCGCGTCAAAAAGAACGCTCAATCGTGAATCCACGCGGAAACGTCGCAGAGCGTAAAGAGGCGGCCGCCCAACTCGAAGAAGCTCGAGAAGGTGGCGGGGTTCTTGATTTTTGGCCCTGGGCCTGCTGCAAAGCCCCAGGTTATAGCGCCAACAGTCAGCAAATCGCACCAGGGAGAAGGCCAGGCTGCTGATTGGCCGACACGCCCGGCCCAAAGTTGACCCACCCGATCCGGGATCCAAGCTGGATGCGTCTCATTTACTGAAAAAAGGACAACAAAAAAGATTCCAGCGGGCAGCACTCTCAGCTGGCTCATCCCGCCATTCCGTTCCACACCCTCACTCGTTTCGCCTTTGACGAGTCCCCGACCTCTGTCTTGTGCTGACATTCGATTTTGCTGCCGCTGCCCTGCTCGACGTGTGCTTTTGCTTCAGTCTCCTTTTCCATAAGCTCCCATCAGTTTGCTCTCATCAGGCGTTGCGATGGCGTCGGCCGTCCATTACGACGACTCCGAGTCGGACGACGACAATTTCAACCCGCAGCCGGCCGACCTGTCTGATGCCGAGGACGGCAACGAGGACGTCGTGTCCAGCTCGCCGAAGCGTGATGGCGACGAGGTAAAGACGGAGATCAACCGCGCCCGACAGCAATCTGCGGCCAGGGTGGACGACGACGACGACGACGACGATCCCAAGACAGAAGCCAAGGGAGGCCGAGACGACGACGACGACGACGAGGAGGACGATGAGGAGGACGATGAGGAGGATGACGAGGACGAGGATGAGGAGGATGACGTACAGGCATCGGTAAGTTCTGCTGACGGCGACGGCGGACACTGGTAGGAAGCGGTGCTAACACGACGGCAGCGCCATCGACGCAAGCGGCATAAGCGGGACAACCGGGCGGCCTTTTTCGACATCGAGGCCGAGGTGGACGACGAGGATGAGGGCGAAGACGAGGAGAAGGAGGGCGAGGAGATTGAGGACTTTATCGACAACGCGCATCCGGACGATCTAGAAGAGACCAACAACCTCAACGATGACCGACGACACCGCGAACTGGACCAGCGGCGCGAGATGGAGCAGAGCCTGGACGCGGAGAAGCAGGCGGAGATTCTGCGGCAGCGGTACGGCAACCGACGACCGGCCAAGGGCATGGGCGACTCGGCCGTGGTGCCGCGGCGGCTGCTCCTGCCGAGTGTGGAGGACCCGAGCATCTGGGCGGTGCGGTGCAAGGAGGGCAAGGAGCGAGAGGTGGTGTTCTCGATCATGAAGCGGATCGAGGAGCGGATGGGCACCAAGGAGGAGCTGGGCATCACGGCGGCGTTTGAGCGCGGCGGGCCGCAGTCGGTGATGAAGGGGTACATTTACGTGGAGGCGCTGCGACAGACGGACATTATGACGGCGCTGGACGGGATGCTCAACGTGTATCCGCGCAACAACCTGATCCTGGTGGAGATCAAGGACATGCCGGACCTGTTCCGCATCACCAAGACGCCGACGCTGGAGCCGGGCGCGTGGGTGCGGCTGCGGCGGCCGGTCAAGTACTCGGGCGACCTGGCGCAGGTGGTGGACGTGACGGAGAACGGGCTGGAAGCGCGGGTGCGGTACATTCCGCGGCTGGACTACGGGGTGCGCGACGAGTCGCTGGCGATGATGACGGCCGACGGCAAGCGCAAGCGCATACCGGGCGTGGCCGGGCCGCGGCCGCCGCAGCGGCTGTTCAGCGAGGCGGAGGCGCGCAAGCGGAATCCGCGCAACATTATCCCGCACGCGCAGCCCAACACGTGGACGTACAACGGCGACTACTTTGAGAACGGGTTCCTGGTCAAGGACATTAAGCTGCAGCAGCTGGTGGTCAAGGACGTGAACCCGACGCTGGAGGAGGTGACCAAGTTTGCGCTGGGGGCCGAGGACGGCACGGAGAACCTCGACCTCAAGGCGCTGGCGGCGAGCCTCAAGGACAGCAACGCCAACGTCATGTACGTGCCGGGCGACGTGGTGGAGGTGTACGAGGGCGAGCAGAAGGGCGTGGTGGGCAAGGCGGTCAACATTGTGGGCGACATTGTGACGATTGACGTGACCGAGGGCGACCTGCGGGGACAGACGATTGAGGCGCCGACCAAGGGGCTGCGCAAGCGGTTCCGGGCGGGCGACCACGTGCGGGTGATTGGGGGGCGGTTCCGGGACGACGTGGGCATGGTGGTCAAGATCGACGAGGACCGGGTGACGCTGCTGACGGACCAGAACAACACGGAGATTACCGTGTTCAGCAAGGACCTGCGGGAGGCGAGCGACACGGGGGGGCAGGGATCGCTGGGCCAGTACTCGCTGCTGGACCTGGTGCAGCTGGACCCGGCGACGGTGGGGTGCATTGTCAAGATCGACCGGGAGTCGCTGGTGGTGCTGGACCAGAACGGGGACACGCGGCAGGCGATGCCGTCGCAGATCAGCAACCGGCTGCCCAAGAACAAGATGGCGGTGGCGGCGGACCACAGCGGCTCCGAGATCCGGCTGGACGACGTGGTCAAGGAGTACGGCGGCCAGCGGCGGCAGGGCAAGATCATCCACATCCACCGCTCCTTTGTGTTTATGCACAGCAACGCCACCACCGAGAACGCCGGCGTGTTTGTGACGCGCGCGAGCAACGTCAACACGATCGCGGCCAAGGGCGGCCGGGTCAGTGCCGCCTCGACGGGGCCGGACCTGGACTCGATGAACCCGGCGCTCAAGCGGAACCCGGCCGGCGCCCAGAACAGCGCCGCCATGCAGGCGCCGCAGCGCGTCTTTGGCCGCGACCGCGCGCTCGGCCAGACCGTCACCATCCGCCGCGGCGGCTACAAGGGCCTGCTGGGCATCGTCAAGGACACGACCGACTCCATGGCGCGCGTCGAGCTGCACACCAAGAGCAAGACCATTACCGTGCCCAAGGACGACCTCATCTTCAAGGACAAGGTGACGGGCCGGTCGATTGACATTCACGCGCGCGGTGGCGGCGGCGGCCGCGGCGGCGGCTACAGCGGCAGCAGCCAAGGCCGCGGGTCGGCGCCGGCCTGGGAGAGCGGCGGACGGACGCCCATGGGCGGCGCAGGCGGCGGAGACCGGACACCGGCCTGGGGTCTTTCCAAGGGTATGTTGTGGTTTTTATTTTCTTTATTTTCTTTTATTCTCAAGTCCTCCCACTGACCTCACAGCCACGTCTCACACGCCCGCGTGGAACCGCAACGATTCCTCTGGTGCACGCACCCCGGCCTGGGCCGCGGACGGCTCGCGCACGGTCAACCCTTATGATGGCAGTCGGACCGCGTACGGCTCGGGATCGCGCACGCCGGCGTGGAGCTCTGGCGCCAAGACGCCGGCGTACGACGGCTTTGGTCACGGCTCCAAGACGCCGGCGTGGAGCGCGGGCGGTGGCGGTGGCGGCAGCAGCGGCAGTGATGCCTGGGGCTCGGGCAGTAAGACGCCGGCCTACGGCGCCACGGCCCCGACGCCGAGTGCCAGCGGCAACGACAGCTGGGGCTACACGCCCGGTGCCAGCGGCTCGTCGCACCTCTACGACGCGCCCACGCCCGGCGGCCCTCTCAATGCGCCCACGCCCGGCCTCCTCAACGCCCCGACACCGGGCCCTTACACGGCGCCCACGCCCGGCGCCGCTCTGGGCGCGCCCACGCCCTCGGCCCTCACCGGCTGGCAGGGCGGCTGGGGCGCCGACGCGGCGGCGA
>RQWE01000442.1:0-14587 GCA_004028395.1 Leptographium galeiforme
CAGGCGGCAGCGCGTGGCGGGGCTTCCAAGCCCCAACAACAGGTGGGCGGCCCGGGTCCGCGGCCGGGCTCGCAGCTGCAGCACAGCAGTCTCGTGTACCGGCCGGGCACGGCCGCCGCCACGCCGACGAATCGTGGCGGTGCGCGTGGTGGCGGTGCGCGTGGCGGTGCGCGTGGCGGTGCAGCAGCAGCAGCAGCAGCAGCAGGAGCAGCAGCACCGACTGCACCGACGGCTGCACCGACAGGCGCTTCGGCCCCACTGCAGTCCTTTAATGCAGTGCCGCCGCCGTCGAATCTGGACGCGCATCGGGGCGGCCGCGGCAGAAGTGGGCGGTCGCGGGGCCGGGGCCGTGGGGGGGCCCGTGGTGGACCAGGCGCCGGTGCAGGCGCAGGGACAGCCGGAGTGGCGGCGTGAGGGAGAGGATGAGTACTCTGTAGTAGTGTAAAGTGGCGCGCTATCAATGGAAAGAGTACTCCTGTAAAGACTACGCAGTACGTCGTACATACAAGAACAGTGGATCCAGAGCTGGCGCGTGAGTTCTGCCGCGACTGTCCGCCCGGCACTTGATCGCGTTGGATTTCTGGCCCCAAACCGCTTTACGCGAATCCAGACCTTTTTTTTGCCGGGCACGCAGAGCGACAGCACGAGTGAGCGTGTGTCTTTTCTTTCCACCGGGACCCTTTTGCCGGCAGCCTACACCCAGCAACCATCTGCACAATGGGACCGCCCCAGGTTGTCGACGACGTGGACGGTAAGCGGCAAAAGACGCGAGGGAAGCGAAACGAAACGACACGAGACTGACAGGACCAGTCGACATGGAGCACGACGAGGACACGGAGCAGGAGCAGCGGCTGATCAACGAAGGTGAGTTTGGGGGGGGGAGAGTCGAGGGGATAAAGAGGAGTCGAGAGCTAAGAGGTGCAGAGTACAAGACGTGGAAGAAGAACAGTCCGTTTCTCTACGACATGATTTTGAGGTGAGTTTCGAGGGTCCCTCTTTTGTCATTTGCCCGGCCTCTGACCCCCGCCCCCCCCCCTCCCCCAGCAACGCCCTCCCGTGGCCGACCCTCACGACCCAGTGGTTCCCCGACGTCAAGGAGCTGCCCGACAAGCAGACGCGCGTGTACCGGCTGCTGCTGGGCACGCACACGGCCGAGGGCCAGCCCAACTATGTGCAGATTGCCGAGGTGTCGATCCCGACGGGCGGCGCCAGCGCCCACGACGCGAATGACGCGAATGACGCGGCCGACTACGACGACGAGCGCGGCGAGCTGGGCGGCTACCACAGCAAGGCGGCGGCCGGCGGCCACGGCAGCGCGGCGGCGCCGGCCATTAGCTTCCGCATCGTGCAGCGCATCGACCACCCGCAAGAGGTCAACAAGGCGCGCTACCAGCCGCAGAACCCCGACATGATTGCCACCTTTGCCGTCGACGGCCGCGTCCTCGTCTTTGACCGCACCAAGCACAGCCTCGAGCCCTCGGGCACGGTCAGCCCCCAGCTGGCCCTGGCCGGCCACCGCCACGAGGGCTTCGGCCTCGCCTGGAACCCCCACGACGCCGGCCACCTCGCCTCGGGCAGCGAGGACACCACCGTCTGCCTCTGGGACCTCCACGCCGCCGCCGCCTCGTCCCAGAAAATCGTCCGCCAGCCCGCCCGCCGCCTCACCCACCACACCCAGATCGTCAACGACGTCCAGTACCACCCCGTCTCCCGCAGCTTCGTCGGCTCCGTCTCCGACGACCTCACGCTCCAGATCGTCGACGTCCGCCAGCCCTCCAACGACCGCGCCGCCCTCGTCGCCCGCGACGGCCACGCCGACGCCATCAACGCCCTCGCCTTCAACCCCGCCAGCGAGTACATTGTCGCCACCGCCTCCGCCGACAAGACCATTGGCCTCTGGGACCTCCGCAACGTCCGCGACAAGGTCCACACCCTCGAGGGCCACACCGACGCCGTCACCTCCCTCGCCTGGCACCCCCACGAACCCGCCGTCCTCGGCAGCGGCAGCTACGACCGCCGCATCATCTTCTGGGACCTCAGCCGCGTCGGCGAGGAACAGCTGCCCGACGACCAGGAGGACGGGCCGCCAGAGCTGTGCGTTGTTGTTTCTCTTCTCTGTTTCTGTTTCTCTTCTCTGTTTCTGTTTCTCTGTCTCATGTGACATGCTTAGTCAGCTTACTAACAACCACCAGGCTCTTCATGCACGGCGGCCACACCAACCATCTGGCCGACTTCAGCTGGAACCCCAACCCCAAAGACTCCTGGCTCGTCTGCAGCGCCGCCGAGGACAACCTGCTGCAGATCTGGAAGGTCGCCGACTCCATTGTCGGCCGCGACGACGCCGACCTGCCCGTCGACGAGATGGATCGGTAGCGTTGGCCCGTCGTGGCTACGTCTTGTTGCTGCTTTCTTCTTGCTTCTGTAGGTCTACGGCGTCGTTGCGGTCTGTGGCGCCTGTCGCGCCAGAATCTGGCCAAACAGGCGTAAAAGGAAAAATATATCAATCTCTTGTTCCCAATGTGACGTGAATCTGAAGACAATATCAAACCGTTGCCCCGTGACAGCAACAGCAGGACAGCTCTGCCATGGTTGCGTCACCATGACCAAAGCGCTTCCTATTGTTCCCATTGTTCCCATTGAGAGTCCTCGGCCCTATTGACGCGACAGGGCCTTGGCCTGGCAACACGCGTTTCCGTGGTTTCGTCGTGTTTGCTTCCTCGCATTTCTGGGCTCTTCCCTCGATTTCTTGTCTTTCTCGATCCCTCGTCCGTGTCTTGTCGAGTTTGTCCCCCAACACAATCCTTCATCCTTACTGTCAATTCCCTCATCCTGCTCAGCAACCACTCTCGAGCCATGCTGCCAACGGCCGGGCAAAAACGGCTGCTGCCGCCGTCGCCTGATCTTCCCCAGGCCGCGCCCGACCACTCCATCGCCACGCTTCGTGATCGCGGCGTCGCCCTCGCCCGCGTCACTCACCAGCAGGACGCCATCCCCGCTCTCCATGCCGCTCACGCAGCTCGCACCGCCTGCTCCGACGAGGATGTGGACGCCGTCGGCATCGCCGTCAACGATGCCACCATCGCCGTGCTCGTCCAAGGAATCTCCAATCTGAACAACGACCGCCGTCCGCTGCCCCTGCTGCCGTCGCCGCCCAACACGTACTGGTCCTGGACCAAGTACTTTAAGCACGTCACCGAGCCGGCCATGGTCGAAACCACCAACATCGCTGCCGGCCTCGCTTGGCCCGCCAAGAAGCGCCTGAGGCTGTCTGCCACCGGACACACATACTCGGCCTCGGCCGCCGCCTCGACCACCTCGACCGCCTCGGCCACCACCTCCTCCACCCACTTTGACCTCCTCAGCTCCGTCGCCTCGTGCTCCGACCTCCTCTTCCAGATCTGCACCTACCTCAATCCCGACGACATCTTTGTGCTCTACGGCATCAGCCGCATCTTCAAGGCCACCATCGACGCCGATCTGGCCGCCATTGTCGCCTGGCTGGCCCGCATGTTCGCCAACGAGTCGTCCGCCATCTTCCCTTCGCAGGTCTACTGCACCACGGCTGGCGCTGACGTCCCCCGGAAATCACTGGCCCTGCCCATTCCCTCCGCGGTCCCGTCGCTGCGCTACCTCTCCATGCTGATCCGCCGCGATCGCGAGGTCCGCGACATCATTGCTTGTCTCGCACGTGCCGGCCATCGCCTGCCCAAGCCGATTACGCGCACCGCCCTCAAAAAGATGTGGCTGATCATGGACGTGGCCTCGACCCGTGGCCGACGTGCCCTGATGGAGCTCCTCTGCACCGACAGCGACCTGCTGGCCTTGCAACTCTTCTTCACCAAGCTGACCCTGCACCTGCATGAGCCGCTCTTTGCCGTGCCCGCACGTGCCTTTGGCGGCGCCGGTGCCTTCTCGACCGAGACGCCCTTCTCCCGCTCTCTCGTCGAGGTCCTGCTCGGCCAGCGCGATGGTCTCCACTCCGTCTGGCTGATGCTGTGCGGCCGCGCCGTGGACAACCCGCGCGAGGCCATCGAGCTCAAGGTCCGCTATGATTACATGCCGCCCGTCTTGCCCGAGTTCATGCTCGTCACCAACGACGAGGAAATGGCCATGGCCGAGCTCGCCAGCCTTGAAGGCGCCGTCTATGTGGACCCCGAAGTTGCTGACGAGCAAGGCATCATTGACGATTTCGATGAGGACGCTGATCTCGTCCACAGGGACATGTCCCCCTTTGCTGCCCTCATGGCTTCCGTCCACTCCGTCCCGCTCTGGGAGATGGGCGTCGGCCATCTCGAGGGCTGGGGCGTGGGCACACAGCATCTGCTGCGGCCCGACGAGATGATCCCCGTGGAAACTGCCCGCCGCGGCCTCGACTTCTGCTCCCATGCGCCCTTTTGGGCCGTCTGGGGCAGCCGCGACTTTGCAACGGGCGCGAACCTCGCGCCGACGCTCGAAGAGATGTACATGTCGGACAATGAGGCGGGCCACCAAGAAGACAAGCCCGAGTCGGAGCTGACCGTCTCAGCGAACAATCACCGCCACACCTTCAGCGCCGCCGAGGAACGTCTCCGCCGCCTCTGCGGCAAGCCCTGCCGCCCGGGCGAATGGCAGCCGTGGCAGGTGCTCAAAGCCCGCTGGAGCGAGCTCACCGTGCATGAGAAGCTCGATGTTTGGTGGGTCTCTCAGCAGGAGCGCCTCAAGATGCAAGCTTGGATGCTTGACGCCCGCGTCGGCGCTACCGCGAATGTTGAGTTTGGCATCGCCGAGGCTGAGCAGACAGATGACGTGAATTTTATCAGCGACAGCGAGGATGAGGAGGATGAGGATCAAGCGGCTGCCGCGCCAACGAGCCCGGCAGCCCCAACTGGCCCGACTGTCCCGACGGGCCCAACAGACCCAGCCGTCCCAACCGCAACCGTCCCGTCGGCTCCGCTCGCCCTCGACGCCAGCCCCCTGATCGGGCCGTCGGCCGGCCCCATGAGCGAGACCGACTCCGATTACGACAGCGACGACAGTGCCTTTGTCGTCGACGACCAGGAGAACGGCGAGTCCAACGGCATCACGTACAACCGCCGCCAACGCCGCCGCCATCGCCGCCGCCAAAACCGCGCCTACCCGCCCACAGGCCCTCAGGGTGCTCTGCGCGTCCCCAGCACCGCCACCAGCGGCTCGTCCCGCTCCTTTTCGCAGCGACACCACCGCCTCATGTCGGCCTATGTCGAGACCGCCCTGCATCAGCAGGCCGCCGCCGATGCCGGCCTCATCGCCCAGTCCGATGAGCCGTACGAGGAAAGCGAGCTCGAGTGGTGGGAGCAGGCGCTCTCGGCCATGCTGGCCGAAGAAGATGCCGCCGAGGCCGCAGCCCATGCCGCCGCGGCCCACGCCGTCGACGCAGAAGATGCAGAAGATGCAGAAGATGCAGAAGATGCTGAAGATGCAGAAGATGCTGAAGATGCTGAAGATGCTGCAGCACCGAGCCCACCCGTCCCCATCGTGGTGGCGCCCGTGCCGGCCGAGCAGATGATGGTTGACCCGGTTGAGCCTGTCGTGCCCATGATCGTCGAGCCGGCGGCGGCGCCTGCGCCGGCTCCCGAGGACCAGCCGGGCGGAACAAACGACAACGCCGCCGACACGGACACGATGCAGATCCAGCACTACGGCAGCGAAGAAGACGTGCTCGAGTTGCTGCGCCAGCTGGCCGACGCCGAAGCGGCCGTGGCCGCCGCCACCACCCCAGCGGGCATCGCCACCGCCACCGCCGAGGTCGCCGGTCTGCACGAGCGACTCGAAGTGCGCATGAAGGCAGAGGTCTTTGCCTTGGACTTTGGCGAGTATTGAATTGGGAGAGACTTTGGAACGGCAAGAGCCAAAGTGGCGAGAGGCAAAGGTAAAAAGGGATAGTGCTATTAGTGACTATCGTGGCCAAATGGGGAATGAGCCCGACTCGGACAGGGAAGGAGCGCGGCAATACTTGTCAGCCGGCCACCGGCTCTATATCTTATGGTCGCCCTCTCTTGCGTACCATACTCATATAGTAATATAGTTTTTCTTCCTGCCACCCGCCCATGCTTCACAACGCATCTGCGGCATTGGGGGACATAACATATGTTCAGGTGATATAAAGGAAAAGAGGCTTGCCTTCTTCTCCCGTCTGCCCTCCCCACCAGGACCACAGGCCCCAACATCATTCTGCAGAGTTGAAAAAAAAAACACAAATCAACACGATCAACACGAGAGAAAAAAAGAATTCTGAACCACCCGAGCTCCGTCCTTCCCAACCCAGTTTCCACCATCGGGCTGTTCCCCCTTCCTTCCCTCGCCCCCCTCCCACCTAATGCCAAAGTTACAGAGCTGCCCCAGAATTGTCACAAACTGCCAAAAAACTGTCAGTGCTGTGGAAAAAGATATGAGCACAACAATGAATATGAATCCTCACGCCTCGCTTCCCATCCCCCAGCCCGAGTTTTTGCCCATCCCTTTTTGTTCCCATTCTCTTTTTGACTTTCCCGGCCTGCAAAATCTTCTGTCTTGCTCCGTAGACAACGTCGCCGTTGTAAAAAAAAGCATGTCGAGGCGTACTGCGACGCAGAAGCGATGGCAGAAAGTAAGCAAAGCAAAAGGAAAGTGAGAAAAGTAGAAACAGAAAAGACACAGAAGCACACCGAAGCACAAGTACAAACACGAAAACTGCAAAAATCGACCACGGCAGAAACGAAATGAAAAAGAGAGAGAGAGAAGAGGGGGGGGTTTCGGGGGGGGTGAAAAAAAAGTCTCCGACACCACCCATCGCAGATCGCTGCCCTTCCTTTTAATGCCTTCCCTGAAAATCACCCACGCTCGATTATACCGTCCGCCAGTCCTTTGCCCAAGCCAGCCGAAAGTAAACCACACACCCCCCTCGGGTGAAACGAGGCCGCAAGGTCGTCCCAGAACAGATTGCCAAGGTTCAACATTCAAATGCTCTATGTTCCAGAAAAAGAAAAAGAGAAAATCAAACAAGGGTGAAAAATGCGAGCCGTCACGACAAGATGGCAGGGGAAGCAGGAACGGCGTGCCCGTCTTCGGCGGTCGAGACAAGGAAAGAACCTAGATTTCAGGAGATGGAAGGTGTGTGGTCGAAAGACGAAAGACGAAAGACGAAAGAAATCCGCGTTCTGTCAAGCCGCATACCGCTCGCCCGTTGTCCGGGTGCATTCCTTGGCCCAACGGTCCGTCCGCATCTAAGCGGGAGACTTGCTCGGCGGAGCCCCCGAGCCGTTCTGGCGCGCATCGCCCGACGGGCCAACCGCGAGGTTGCCGATGCCCGACGAGAGAAACGCAAAAGGGTCGCTCTCGCTCTGCGAGTAAAAGTTGTTGGACGGGCCAGCCGACGCCGGGCCGTTGCCCGCCGACTGGAAGGCCGCCTCCGCCGCCCGGCTGTCAAAGGGACCCGCCGAGTGGGAGCCCGACACCGGTCCAAAGTGCGTGTTCAGCGCCGGGTACGGGGCTGCGGCGCTGCCGCCCAGACCGGACGGAAGAGCATACGTGCTCGGCGGTCCGCCGAATTGCTGCCCGTAGCCGCCGACTCCAGCCGGAGACCCAAACGGACCCGCGCCGCCGCCCAGTGAGCTGGGGCCCGGAATGCCGCCCATCGAGCCTTGGTTCATGTTGTACGACCCCGCCGTGTCCATGGACGAGGTGTAGCCCGAGTCGGCCACGATCGCAGCGCTGGCACGGCTAGCACCGCATCGCAGGCAGCACACGTTCTTGGCAAAGTTGTGGTAGCCGCAGACCTCGTTGCCGCACTTCCAGTCGCCGGCACGGAAGGGAACCACACCGCTGCCGCCCATGCGGCCGCCGTGGCCGCCGCCACCCATGTGGCCGTGGCCGTGGCTGTGGCCGTGGTTGTGGTGGCCGACGTGCTGCTGAGGCGGGATCATGGTCGGGGGCCCGTAGCCGTAGCCGTAACCACCGCCGCCCATGTCGCCGGTCGGGCCGGCGCTGACCGCCGGGAACGAGCACCGGAAGCAGGCCGTGCGACGTTGGAAGTTGGAGAAGCCGCACGAGGGGCAGGTCCAGTCGCCCGGACGGGGACGATTCTTGCTTGGCGGGAAGGGCGTGAGGATCTCGGCGGCCCGGTCCAGCACGCGGCTCGACGAGGGCGACACCTCAATGGCCTTTTCGTTAAGAGCGCGGCCATTCATGCAGAGGCTCTCGGCGGCCTGATAGCGTTAGAAGAGGACAAAAAAGCAGGCAACGGGACAGGGAATAAAACACACCTCCTCGTGCGACGAGAACACGGCAAAGCCGGTGCCGGTGGGCTTGTGCTGCTCCGGGGTGCGCAGCGTCCAAAAGGCAATGGGGCGGCCGCCGAACTGGGTAAACCAGCTCTCGAGCTCTGACTGGGTCGTGTCGTGGGGCAGGCCGGACATGTGCAGGACCTTGCTGCGCTCGGAGAGGAAAGCCCGGACATCCGCGCGGGCGTCCATCGGACGCGCCAGCACGTCGGGGTGCTCATGTGCCGGCTGCGACTTGCGGATGAGACCGCGCAGGACGCGGGTCAGCGTGACGGCCTCCTCCATGGCGCGGCGTGGCGAAGCCGGCGCCAAGGCCTGCAGGTGGAAGGGCAGGTTGTGCTTGATCGGGGCGCTCGACTGGACGGCCTCGACCTCGAGCGCGGCGCAAATGTTGCTCAGCGACGAGGGTCCAAACGGCAGCGACTCCGGGTGGTGCTGCTGCCATCTTTGGTACTCCTGCCGCAGATCAAAGGTGCGCGAGTGCTGCAGGTAAGGGGGCAGGACAACAGCCTTGTCACGGGCCTCCCGCGGCAGCTGCACCCGAAGGTCCCAGGCATCCAGGGTGACAAAGACAAAGTCCAAGTTCTGCGAGGTGAGATGCTCCGAGGCAAAAGCATCAAAGCGGTTGATGGCGTCCCGGAAGGTGCCGGCATTGCGGACGTGCTCCCAGGTAAGCGTCGTCAAGCTCGCTGCGGGTGAGGCGGTCAGCACGGGGGGCCACAGGGGAGAGAGAACGAGAGACGACGGAAAAAGTGGGTAGCAGGAGCTCCGGCGGGGCTCGCAACCGAGGCAGTCATGGAGCCGACGTTGGCTGCGTGTTCCGTGGGATGTTGACGACGATCCGACTTACTGCACAGGGGGGTTATGGGAGTGTTGATGGGCTTCACCAGGACGCTTTCACGGTAGAGCTGGAGATGGGGGGCAACGGGTCAGCCGGCCGTCCAGGTTTCACGAACCCGAGAGCACATACCTCCTCGAGATTCTTGGCGTCCAGCAAGATCCAGCCGATCTCAATGACCTCGGCCGAGTCCTTTGTCACATAGACACCGTGTTCATCGCAGGTCGTGGCTACGTGGATGACCAAGTAGCGGTCAATCGGCAGAGGTGCTTGCTGCGTTGTCGCCATGGCTGCGAGCGAGGGAGCCGGAGCCGGATGTGTCGTCGGGTCGGAGAGGATCTCGGATGGAATGGACAGCACAACTGCGAGGAGGCCGGGTGATGTCAGCTGGGTGCGTCTTGACGTCGTGACAGTACGATGGAAATCAAGGTGCGGACAAGAGCGAAAAGGGAGTGAGAAGTGGTGGCAACGATTTGGTGGAAAGTGGATGGGGTCAGGGGGGGGGGGAGGCGAGAGGCGGCAGGCAAGCGGGCGTTGGTGCGCGAGAGAGAAACGGAGGGAGAAATAGTTCTGGCCCGAGTAGGCGAGGCAACATACCGGGATCTGGATAGGCCAGCTGGACAGAAAGAGGCGAGGCTTGCGCAAAAGACAAGCTCTGGCTGGCGGGAGGGAATTGGACGGTGTCGGACTGAGAAGGGGCTGCTGGACTAGGTTGGCAGGCCAGTCGAGGAGAGAAAAAGGAGTTTCTCGTCTGTGTCCCCACTAAAGTCGGATTGGCTTCCCGTCGTCGAGACGGATCAACAGCAGGGGCTTGGGCAAAGGGGAAAAGAACAAGGCCGGCGACGGACGAGCAGGACAGGACACGAGGCAACGAGCAAAATGAAACAGCGAGGCGGCCAGAGCAAAAAGGAAAATCCGGGCCGGGCAAAAACCGAAGCGGATGTGAGAAGGAGGAGGGCGGGAGTGTGAAGAGGAGCCGTCAGCCGTCTAGAGGGCCAGCAGAGTCGCAGCACCAGCACCACAGCAAAAAGGGCGTGAAAAAAAAATATTATTTTTAAAAAATAGTAAAAAGGGAAATTGCTGCTGGCCGTTCCTCTTTTGGGGGGAAGGGTTCCTCTTTTTTTTTTCCTTTTGTGGGGGGGCGTCTCCAAGTCCTCCGTCGTCCGTGTCGACAAAAAACCTGGGCTTTTACGAGCGTACGGAGTAGACGGAAACCTGGAGCTACCCGTGCTCGTCGCGATCCTCGTACACGGGAAAGATGGGGCCAGCTATTAGAAGCAATGCCAGAGGCCACACAGATCGGGAAGGGCAAAACGGTTTGCCGCCGCCTTTGCTTGTCCTTGTCACTTTTTGCCACGTTTGCGTCTCGTTTGATACTTTTTGGCTTCTGCAGGTCGTAAAACGTGTGCACGAGTATATCGTTGTAAGAGATCCAGTGTGCATGTTCTGTCGCCGCGCGCAATGCCCATCCCCTTGGGAATACGTTGGCCCAGTTCAACGGCCGGCCAGCGTGGCAAGCGTGGGCAAGCGTGGTGAGAATCGCATGTACCGGTACATGGGCTGTGAAATTAACGAGTGGTGGGCTGTTAAGGCCACGGTAGGACAGTGCCTAGGGGGCTGGTGCGGCAGCGCACAGGGTCCCCTGGAGCAGCACGGACCCTCATGAGAGCAGACACTAGGGAGGTAGCGGTACGTGGAGAGGCGAATGGCAAGATATCTTGATAAAATCGGTAAAATGGCCGCCGCCGCCGCCACACCCGCTGGACGGCGGGTATCGTGGGAAAAGCTGTTGGAAGCTGTCAGCAGCTGGGGCGTCGTATGCAGTCCAGATTATAGATGCAAAAGAGGTGCCCACCGCTCGCTTCACTCCCTTGCCTCTTGCAAAGATGGAGTCTTGCAAAGTAGGATACTACTCGTACTCAAATTAGGACGACCTGCCCATCGTCCACCGTGTCATATCTCTGTTCTGGCTCCCCCTCCCTCCCCCCACACGGGGTCCATATCCTTACAGGTATCCCAGACAAACCTGATCCCGTTCGGTCGGCAGGCCTGCCCGCCTCAAAAACAGGCTGTTTTGACCGTTGGCCTCGCTCCCACGCGCTATGATCAAAACGGTCAATCTACCCCGACCAGGCCCCTCCCCTCTCCCCTATTCTCTCTGGCCTGCCTCTCGTTTCAAACATTCCCCCTCTTCCGTTTTACGGCCCGTGTACTTCCGTCCATCGCACCAGGTTGCCCTGTTCCGCACGGTTGCGGAGGATGCGAGTATTCGTACTCGTACCAGTACGCAGAGGTGGCTTATGAGCACACCCTCGCCAAACGCTCAAGGTCACAGCAACGCGGCAGTTATGCAGGGAGAGCGCGCGGGTCGCAGCCGGCCAGGACAGCCGGCCAGGCCAGCACGCAATGCGTGCATTCTCGCGCGCGCGCGCGCGCGCACCGGCCGAAATACCGACGCCGTGGCGCCCGTTCCTGCCTACGAGTAGGGGAGTGGGCGGACATGCACGGCAGTCGCCCCTGGGAAGCGGTGAACTCGATGGCACGTAGCAGGGCCATACGGTGAGACGGTGAGGGAAAAAAGGGCGAGAACGTGCGGCAAGCTGTGCGACGATGTGCACGACGGATTGGACCTGCAGGTTTGTGTGCGTGCCCGGCACAGCAGTATGTTACCTCGTCACAAAAAAAAAAAAAAAAAAAAAAAAGAAAGGATTGAAAAAGATTTGATAATCTTGCCGCTGCCGTCCTATCGCGCGTTCTGCTGGCCGTGCCACGCCCAGGACCGGCTGTCGCGGCTCGCGGTCGGCACGAGGCCGTTTCCAAGCTCGAGCGCCGGCGATGATAGAATCGAGGCTGTCATGTCTGGCTTTCTATTAGTTTTTACACATGTACTCAAGAAGAAGGATGCCAAATCGCCGCCCGCATCTTGCCAGCCTTGTCTTGAATCACCACGCCCACGCTCCAGGAGGGAATGACAATGAGACATTGGCTGCCAGCCAGGGTTCAGCCCATTTCCCTTTGTTTCTTTTTTTTTCTTTTTGGTTTTTTCGGTTCGTGCCAGACGGCCAACTTGCTTCTGCAGTTTTGCATCACGTCGGCCGCTTTGTGAGTTGTGCCGACTAGGCACGTGCAAAATGCTGCCAGCCAACTACGTCATTCGCCAGCCAGCGTATCTTACGAACGCAGTCGTCCCGTGCAACGCATTTCCCTGGCCATGCTTTGTTTCTTCTCTCCTCTCTGGCAACTTATCCTAATACCTCCAGTCCCTTCCAACTGACAACATTTCCGTAACTAACTTCTCCACCGGGATCGTTGCCTGATCAGCAATCGCCACGCAATTTGTTGTTGCCGTGCGGAGCTTCGCTTACGTAGCGCCATTATTACCTTTTTTTCAGCTGTTTGCCTGGCCGTGGCAAGCGCCCTCGTTAAATATTCCCGCACGCCCACCATCATCAGAGCTTCCTCTAGCTTGCACCACGCACACTGCGCCTCTCAACACGAAACTCCACACCAACCTCTAAACCCCCAAATACTCTCACGATGGGTGCCGGCTCCGCTGTTCTCCTCGTCATCATCACGATCATCTGTGCGTATTTTACCCAGCTCAAACCTCCACTCCGACGGCTGCCTGGCCTCGCTAACACGTTCCAGTCCCTCCCCTCGGCGCCTATGCCGTGGCCGGTTGCGGAGCGGATCTGCTCATCAACATCTGCTTGACGATTCTGGGGTACGTTCGGCCTGTGCCATGTTGTTGTCGTCGTCTGCCGGCCTGTGACTGACGTCCTTTAGTGTACTCCCTGGCCACCTCCACGCCTTTTATCTCGAATATATCTACTACGACCGCCGCGAGCAGGCCCGCGAGGGCCGCTTCACTGCCGCGCGGGCGCCCGGCATCTACAGCGACCGTGTGCAGCAGGGCGGTGGCTACGGCACGATTGTGCATCAGACGTAAGAGACGGGAGATTCGAAACCGAGCTGGGACAGGGCGGGTGACCCGACTGTCGCCTGGCTGTCGCCACGCACTGCGGATGTGCTACTGCGCCCGCCACAGATGCTGGCCCGTGTCCCAACGACGCGAGAATGGAACAAGTTCCGGGACGGGAGCGGAAAGAATGCAATTTGGAAGGCTGCTCTCGTTGTTGGGAGGGGTCCATCCCGGTGGGACAGGACCAAGGCGCAACACATCTGTATTGTCACATCAGATAGAGGGGTAGTAGTGCCGTTTCGATACGACAGAGAGTTGGCAACACACAAGTCTGACCACGTTGCGCATTGTGGTGGTGGCGGGCCATGACGCCGCGCACGTAGGGCGGGACATCGTGAGCCACATCGCAGCGGCACCGCCGACCGTCTCGGGCGAATCGGACGGCCAGGTGGGTGCACAGCGGCCATTTCAATGCCACGCAGCGGGCCGGCCAGCAGGGAGAGAACGCGTGTTCCAGAGAGAGCGAGAAGAGGGTGTCCCGTAATCCGTACTGAACGAGGCCAATCGTCTCAGCGCCCCGAAAAAAAAAAAAGAACAAGCCACATGCGATGATATGCAAGTGTGTGTTTGCAACGAGCGTAGCCGCGGCGGTAGCCGCTGTTCCATGCGGCCTCCTGTGCAAGTACGGACACGTCAAGAAGGGACACTAAGACAGTCTCGGCCCACTGGGAGATCGCCGTCGTCGGGCTGCAGCCGCTGGGATGTGGGCTCGGTTGTCACTGTGCGTCGGAGACGAGACGCGCAAAATCAGGCGCACGCCGATGGTGAGAGGCAACCCATCTTGTTTGTACGGAGAGCTGTCGGGAAAACACATACAGCGGTCGACACGCCGACACACTCTTGTGCTCAGCACCCGTCGGATCGATAGGACAAGAGGGTCCCGGCGGATGCTGAGGTGGTGTGCAGAAAAGTGGAGGAGGACCGCTCTCGCCGTACCGCTGGATGGTTGCTGTCGTCCCCCCCCCCCCCCCCCCCCCCCCCCCCAATCATTTTGTTGGCACGGCCTTTCAACGGCAGCCACGACGGCCGTGCAGCACGCATTGCGACCCCATACTGCGTTTTTTTTTTTACCTTTGGCAAGCCTGGCACCTTTTTTGGGGCACTGTTTTGGCGTGTAATTTTATCTGACGAAAAGAGAAGGAGCAGCAGCAGCAGCAGCAGCAGCAGCAGCAGTGGCAGGAAGCAGGGCGGCTGCGGGCTACAGCAGCTACAGCAAGAGGGCAGGAACGGGAAAAAAAATAGACGACTTCATCATCTCCCACACATCTTTTGCTACATCGAGCCAAAGCCATCTGCTGCCAGACGCACTCTTACCCACGACCACCGCCCAATTCGCCGGACCGGCCGTCCATCTGTTGCGGCTTCGTTACCTAGCCGTTGGAGCTAGGCTGTGCTCTGTCTGGTCCCCTCCTCTCCAGAAGCAGAAAACAGGACGATACCGACGGCTGCAGGCAATTAACGGCCTCCACGTCGTCTCTCCTGACCCCCCCC
>RQWE01000443.1:0-14703 GCA_004028395.1 Leptographium galeiforme
TAAGAAAGGGGGTGCTATTCTTAACTTATATAATTAAAAAGGGCGGTAGCAAGTAGCAGAAAATGTTCTACTATTCTGATTAGTCGGGTAGGTATTTACAATTAAGCGATCCTAAACAGAAATCACTTTTATAATCCTAAACGGGATTATAATAGTAATTTCTGTTTAGGATTGCTAATTGCTAATAACTAAGGGGTAGTTACTAGTTGTAACTTAATACATTTTTAAATCGTCTTATAATCTATAAAACCATTAAAAACTACCTTAAGCATATTTAAGATAAGGCTAAGACCTTTAAGGAAACCCTTTATATCTTAAGATTAGTAATAAAAAAGGACATAGCTATAGCTTATTTTATAAAACTAAAAGATTAAGACAATAATAAGGAATTCGCACACTATAAATCTTAAGACAGAAGACTGTACCCTAAAAATTAGGACAAGTTCTTTACCTACTAAGGAAGAGGCTAGTAAGGATACGGATACTATAACGGATACTAAGGGTAAAGGAAAGATTTTCTATACACCCTATAACGGGACTAGTACAGACTATAACGTAAGGAGCGCTAGTACTACTATAATAGGTACCCTAACTAGCTATAGTACGATTAACCGTTCTTATAAACCTTAAAATATAGTTAAGGCCTAAGATAAGGATATAAACTAAGGCGGTATAACGGAAGTAATAACCGGCTTAAACAAGGCTATAGAAACAACCTAAGGTTCTTATAATTAAATTAAAGAAACAAGTAACGGGATAAGCGCTTTTAAAACTAAGGAAGCTAGGATTGTAAAATCCTAAGACAGTAAAAGTAAGGACAAGGGCAATAGTAAGCATAGGAACGCACTACGCTACTATAGTAAGAGTAAGAATAAGTAGCTTAGCAATCCTATAATTAGTCTAAAAATAAAAACAAAGAAATAGCTAATAATAGGATAAGAATACTAACTACTAATTAGCTTACGAAAAACAGCTACTAAGACCTCCCTAGCCGGTAATAACGTCTTTAACCTTACCGTGCCTTTTACTTTATACTAAACGGCCTAACTAAAGACAAAGAACTAGTAATCCTGTTTAAAGATAATAAGGACCTCTTATAAGAAATAGTAAACCTTTATAACGACAGGTACTACCTTTCTAAAGTATAAACAATTAGGCTTAAAGACACTAGTATAAAAGCATTAAAACGAGATAAAGAGGAAGAATACTATAAAGAGGCGTATTTATATAAGGATATATAAGAAGACGTAACTACTATACTACTACTTATAGTAGTTAACGAAGAATCTGCCTTTCTTAACTCCTTTAAGAGCTAACAAACCTAACCTTTAGTTAATATAAAAACCCTTATTAAAACTAAACTTTTTAAAAACTTAGCTATTAAAGACACCCTTTTACTTAGTAATAAGACATTGCTAGGAGAGCCTACGCTATACATAGCACCTTAAGGCACCTTATAGGAGGATAAACTAATAAATAACTAAGGCATTTCCTATAAAGAAAAGCCGCTACCTATTATAAAAGGAACTAAACTACTAGAAATGTATTAAAAAGAAAGAAGTAAGCATAGCTACCTAAACATCTAAATATAGCTTTAACCTTAAGGAGAGGAGGTATACATGTATATAAATACTAGTATAAGCGTAAATCTAGTTAGTTAGGATTTCCTTAATAAATATAAGGCAAACGTTACTTATTTTAAAACTAGCCTTTAAGTTAATAAAGTTAAAAGCCGTCTTAAGATTACTAAATAAGCAAAATTTAACATTTACATCCTAAGATAAATTTGTAGAAAACGAGTAGCTAGACACGTTATTATTGTAGCAAACGTAATCTTAAAACTTAGCCTAAACCTACTAATTAGAATAGGTACGCTTTATAAATTAAGTACTAAAATTAACGTTATTAAAGGAACGCTAGTACTACGTAACATACGTAACCTCTTCGTCTATAGGAATGTATAAATTTATAGTATAAAGGTAAAGGTGTAAAATAAAACAAACGTAATTATCCTACTAGAAACGACGATGTTTATTAACGTAACCTTCCCTCCTCTTTAAAACACTACTATTTAAAATAAAAGAAACCGCCTTAACAATTACTTATTTATAGGAAATTCTATACCCTTCTTAAACGCTATACTAAACGCTTAAAGTAAGCATATAATCCTAGTCGTTAACACTAGAAAAGCGCTAATATACGTTAGGTTAGGATAAGTCGTTAGAGAGATCTAAGGATTTAATAACGTTTAGCTATAATAAAAAGTTTTATTTAATTAAGCACTTTAGTACGCCTTAATTAAACGAAAGGAATAAAAAGCAAAGCACGCTTTTACCTTTAAAGAAAACAACTCTACTAAACTATAGGATAAGGAAGATATAACTAGGCATTAGGAAGACAAGCACCTAGGAAACTAGGACTTCGTTAACCGATTCCTATTATATAAAATAGACAGGCTGTTAAACATCCCTTATAAAACTAGTTTTATAAAAACTTCTATTTATAGTGCTAACAACAAGTTTTACACGTAATTAGAAAAGATTGTCTAAAAGTATAAGCTCGTCTTTATAAACAAAGGGATAGTTTTTATAAACGAGGACAAGAAAATGTAAATTAACCTTATAAAAAATTAGTAAACGCTTACTAGGTTTATAAAGAAATATCCCTTAAGACTAAAAGACTAGGAAGTCGTTAATAAAAAATTTAATGCCCTTTATAAGACGGGAAGGATAAGTTAGTTTTATAAAGCAACCTTAATTACATGCTTAATATTTATAGTGTACTAAAAAAACGTAGACAAGAGCATTTTTAAGGAAGGGCGCCTAGTTATTAACATATAACTACTTAACTACATTGTTATACTAAACATTTATCCTTTACTAGACTAATAAAAGCTTATTGTTACCGTTTGTAAAAGCAAGTGTTTCTTAATCCTTAACGCTACTACTTTCTTTTACTAGCTGCTAGTATATAAGGAATACTAAGACTAAATAATTATAATTAGTAAAAGAGGAATAAAGCAATTAAACGTTATGCTTATAAGTTTTTAAAATTTACCTACTTTTAGTTAGCGTTTTATAAACAATTTATTTAAAGGAAAGGAGAACTTTGTTTACGCTTACATTAATAACATCGTTATCTTTAGCAAAACAAAGGAGGAGTACGTATAAAATCTAAAAACTATGTTTTAAATCTTAAAGAAGGCGTAGCTATAAATTTTTAAGAAGAAGACTTTTATAAGGTATCCTATAATCTAGCTCCTTAGGTATATTATTAATAAAGAAGGAATTTAGCAAACAGATAACTAGATAGAAGCGTTTAAAAAGATTAAGTTTTTAGACTAGCTAGATATACTAAAAACATATCTTAGGATAGCTAGATACCTATATAACGGGATTCCCTAGTATAACGTAAAAGCAAGACTACTATAAGATTAAAAAACTAAGCTTACTAAGTAAGGGAAGAAAAGGGGCGTTTTAGTTAATAATAAAAAAAAAGGATAGTAAAAACAAGCATTTATAAAACTAACCTTTAAACTAAACGATAAAGAGAAGGAGTTATTTTAAATCTTATAAGAACACTTATATAAACAAATAACCCTCTACTACTATAACCTTAAAAACCTATTGTTCGTTAAGCTTAACGCTTATAAGAGAGCTTTTAAACTCGCTGCTTTTTAGCTCGACTGCCCTTAGGATAGAGTTTTTATTCCTAGTAAGGACATTTACTAAAAACATATAAAGCTAATACTATTTATATTATAATTAACTAGTAAGCAGGAATAGGGATATAGGTTAACTAAAGCTAAAATCGCCGCATACGTTTAAGCAGTAGTAAAGCTGTAAAAGCTAATCTAGTTAAACTGTTAGCCTATAAACATTATTACTAATTACGCCCTTATAAAAAGCATTATTACCTACACCTCTTTAAAAACTATAGACTTAAATAAGGCTAACTAGAAACTAGCTACTACTACTATTTACCTCTTTTAGTTTAACCTTAAAATTTTCTATATCCCTAAAACTATAAACGTTATTCCTAACGCTCTTTTATAACTCCTTAGCTAGGCAGACGGAAAGACGCTTAACAATGTAGACACCCTTAAGGAAATTATATATAACGAAGTAGAAATATAAAATAAAATTAAGTAGAAAATTCTAAAAGGCTAAGAGTACTACTTTGCCCTTAAGGAACTAAACGATAAATACTAAAAGCAGGTAAACGGAAGAATTAATGTATAAATAAATAAAGACTTACAAAGAAGGATTAGAGAAGCATACCCTGTAAACCGTACTTTAGGACTAATCTACTATAAGTTAAAGCAAAAAAGAGAAGCGCTAAAAAAGGAAATTTAAGAGGGAGAGACGAGTCTTTTAAAAACGGCGACTAATAGCAAGTTAAAGAAACTATAAACAAAGGAAGTTACCCTTTAGGAATAAAAGCTGTTAAACGGACTCTTATACTATAATTAGCTAACTAATTACTTATAGCTTATAATTCCTTAACTAACCGTCTAAACAATTCTTAAATTAGTTTATAATAAAAAACACTACTTTAAAAAAGGACGTATAAAATATAACCTAAGCTTAGTGTTTATCTTACGCTTATAAAAAACGATTAAGAAATATATTAGCTATTATAAAGCTTATAAAGCAAACTAAACAGACTAAAAGCTAAAGCTAAGGGAAATAAAACCTATAAAAACTATAGCTATACCTTTCTATACTATTATAATAAACTTTATTATAGGATTACTAAGCGTCCTATCTAAAAACATACTATAGTAAATCTTTAGGTTAACCGCGTATAATGCCCTTGCTATAGTGTTAGACAAATTTTTAAAAAGAACCTTACTACTTCTTAAAAACGCAAAGTATACGGCTAAGGACTAGGCATTCGTCCTCCTTTAAGCACTGTTTCTTACAGACTAGGGTTTGCTAAAACGTATTATTAGTAACTAAGATCCTAAATTTATATTAAACCTATAGCGAGCTATGTTTCTCTTACTTAAGGTTAGCCTCCTTATTTCTATAGCATATTACCTTTAGACGGATAGGCTATTAGAAAGAAAAAACTAAACTGTAAAAATCGTTATTTAGTACTTTACGTACACTAATTTAAATAAAAACTAGGTTAACCTACTACTTACCCTTTAGCATAACCTAAACAACGCGTATAGTAAGGCTATTAATACCTTACCTAATAAGCTACTCTTTAAGATTAAGCCTAAATCGATTATAAACCTTATAACTAGTAAGGCGCCTATTAAGTTAGATCTTGCTTCTTAGAAAAAATTGTAAAAGCATTAATTCTAAGAAGCTAAAGAGCTTATTAACATTACTAAAGTTATAGCTAAATTAAGATATAACGATAAGCATACTTTAGCTAATTTTAAAGTTAAAGACACTGTATATTTACATCTTTATAAGGGATACTACCTACTAGGTAATCCCTTAAGAAAATAGTTACTATAAAGGGCTAGTCCCTTTATAATAAAACGGCGCATTAGCGCTCTTACGTACGAGCTAGACTTCTTAAAAGGCTAAAAGGTACACCTTATTATGTTAGTAGCCTAGCTATACTAAGTGCTGTAAGGAAAGGATAAATTTAATAAACAAGTTAAGCCGCTGCCGCTAATTAAGGTAAAAGGAAGTAACACCGCAGACTATTAAGAGATTAAGCGAATTATAAAACACTAGATTTATAAAACGTAAGGAGCCTTACAGCTTAAGTTCCTTATTAGATAGATTAAATTCTTAGTAGCTAAGGATACTTAAATCGTTAAAGCCTAGCTTATTAAAGGAGCTAAAGAGTATGTAACTAACTATAAGAAGGCATACCCTAAGATATAGGAAGAGCTTAACCGTGCTAGTTATACTTAAAGAAAGCGTAGTTAAAAAACGCGTAGCATATAACGTTCTAGGTTAGCTACATAACTTAGAAAAGACTATAACCTCTCTTTTATGTAAACCTTTATTCCTAACATACCTTTATTCCCCTTTATTTATTTTTATACCCTATTATAACTATTATAAATCTAAAGGTAATAACGGTAAAGCACTAAAAACTTTAAAATTTTTACTTTCTTTTAAAACGTAGGAATAAGGCTAACCGCTCCTTTTTAAAACATTTAAACTACTACTTGCTTTGTTTATATTTTTTACTACAAACGATTTTTTACTACGTAACCTACTAATACCTTTCTTAATAAACTTATAGAATTAACCTTAAACATAGAAACTATAAAACTATACTAAAACCAATCTAACTATAATTCTAAAAATAACAATAAAGATATATCTTATAAAAAGGGCACGTAAGTTACTAAGACATAAAATTTAAACTAAACCTTACGTATAAACAAAATTTTAAATATCCTTATGCCTATTTTAAATTTTTAAAACATTTATACTTACTTTATAATAACTATAACCCTACCATTAGACTACGTCCCTTAATTTCTTAAATAACTATCTACTTAACATTTAGGCTTTTAAGAAAACCCCTTTAGCACATTATACGCGTTAAGCCTTTTATTATACCCTTAAAAGCTAGTAAGTCTAGTAAGACCCCTTAGAAATTAAGAACTTCGCCTAAAAAACATACTAAAACCCTAAGAAGAGTAAAGCTTCCTAAAACCCTAAGAACCTAAACTGTTATAAGTGTCCTTAAATCTAACAATAAGGAGGAAAACCTATAGTATAACGTAACTATTACTAGACTTAACAGCTACTTTAATAAAGAAACCTAAAGCTGTAAAAACAAGCGTTTATACTAAGAAATTAAGGTACTCTTACGCTTAATCTTTTAAGCAGCTAAAACAAAGCCCTCGTCCTAGATTAGTAAGTTTTAGCAATAGAAGGAAAACATAAGGAACCTTTACTTTATACACGCTATAGACGATAAGAAATAGTAAGAAAAGATCCCTAGCTAAAGCAAAGTCCTTACATTTTAAATTATTAGTAAAGAAGTTTAAGCGTCCCTTTAAGACATTATTAAAGAAATCCTAAAAAAATATAAGGCCCTTTTCTTAAATAAGGATAACGACGCAGATCTTAAATTAAAGGACCCTATTCCCTTAGTAGCAACTAAAAATAATAAGGTGCTAGAAATATAATTAATTTAAGGAATACTAGCTAAAGAGAACCTACGCGCGCTAACTTATAACAACTTCCTAGTAACGCTGGCCTGGGTGCTAGGGCACCAGGACAGCCACTTAGTCATTGTTAAAGAAGGTAAAGAGAGAGATCTAATCGGGAACCCTTTACGGAGGCTGTGTGGCTTCCTTATAGCCGAAGCACCAGGAAGCGTAGGTAACAAGGTCTAGGGGCATGGATTCTCCCTTAGTGTTGCGCAAAGGTCTAATTAGAAGTAACAGGTGTATGTATTAAGGAATTTAATCGGGATAATGTCTAGCTAACATAACTAAATCTAATTAGAAATGGCATATATATAGGTAAAGTCTGATTAGACTCTATGCGCCGGAGCGGAAGAACGTAACGCCGCGCCTTCTGGCGGAAAGGTTGGCTAAGTTTGCAGGGCGGGAGCCGCGTACGCAAGCATAAGGCGGCTATGTTATACCCCTATTACGACCTTTGTGTTAAAAGGCAAGGTGTTAGATACTAATCTAGGCACGAAGCTGCTTAGCTTTAATAAGAGTGGAATTAACCTGTAAACAAATAAAAAAAAAAGAAAACAAAAGCGAAAGTAAACAGACTAGGCGTAGTATTGCGGCGTGCACCGATTAGCTTCCCTGTTAAGAGGGAGCCCTTCTCTTACACCTAGTGCAATAGAGGTACGAATATCTAACAAATGAAAAGTAAGGCAGTCTGAGCATAAACAAGCAAATAAGCAAACAAACAAACAAACAACAAAACTAATCACTCTTCGTCTAGTTCCATGGCCGGCTCCGGGAGCGGCTAGAACATTATTGCGAACGCGTCGGCCTGCGGCCGCCACCTATGCTATCTAGGCTAACGAAAGGGCTTAAACGAGAAGACCGGAGAGGTGGCCTAGTATAAAATCGTAGGGCGCACATCTGCTAGGGGGCTACGGGGTTTCTTATGTGCGACCCCTCCCTAACGCTTTGCGCCGGTTGGCTTAGCCTTCGTCTTCTTTAGAGTTTGATTAGGCAATGCGGCCGATGCACCTACGGCCTTCTTCCTTAAGACCTGGTTAACCTATGCTTTAATCTTGCTAACATCCCTAATTTTAATAAGCTTCTTAATTAGGCAATTCTGCTTATAAGTAACTCTTGCGGCCTATGTTAAAGGTCAAGCCCCTAAGTCCTCCTTTAGCCCAATCTTATTAGGTTTAATAGAAGGGCTGTAAGCGCTCTCTAATCCGGGTTGCTTTAGCTTCTTCTTAGGGAAGCTCTCCTTATCGACTAGGATAACCTCCTCGATCTTAGGTGGGTGGATAACCGCCCTTAGTGCCCGGTACTTCTTTAGAGGCGTTCCTAGCGCGGTCCGGAAGCTGCGGTACGTATACGAGGTTACCGACTTGTCTATCTATGCAATATACATGGTCCTCGCTTCCCTGCTAACCTATGTGTTAAAACTAATTAGACTCTCCTTAGGGTACACCTTAATAAGAGGGCCATTTGCCTTTGTAGCATCCTTTAGGAGGGTCTTAAGGTAACGGTTAATCTTCTTTTACACTATCGCTATGTTCGGTGGCTTGTCCCTAAGCTTAATCCCGTTTAGGACGATTGTAGTGCAGCTTATTGGGTACTAGTTAAGCCAGTCGGTGTTTAGGCTAATCGCTAGGTACTTACCGCTACGTAGGGGCGACAGGTCTGCGTGTCCTAGTTCCGCTTGGATCTAGGCAATAAATCCCGTCTACATCTACGTATCCTTCTTCTCGACAGTGTTAAGGACCCTAAGGATAAGGACAGTCTCTTAGTAAAACGTTAAGAGCGTCTAGTCGTTTAGGCCGGTCTGATTAGCTTTAGAGGGTTCCTAAAAGAATACCCGAGCGCATTTTAAAATATGTAGCCCGTAGGACTAATCGTTGGTCTGCTGCGTAATTAGCACGTCCCTCGTCTTATATCGTTCGCCGGCGGGGATTAGTTAGAACTTAATTAGATACCTCTTAAAGCTTGCTTTTACGGGAGTATGCGGTATCTTGATTTAACTGTTAAACCAGTAGATCCGTCGCCGCTGTCGATCTACGATAGTAAGGACCTAGTAATTCGTAAGGTACACTAAGAACACGAGGAAGCGCTTGCCCGTGTGCTCTATGGTTGCGTTGTTTTAGATTTAGAAATTTAAGCCGGCCTAGTAGCAATAGGCCGTTAGGAACCAGATTAAACTCTAATAGTCTTAGAGGACGAGGATTAGGCCTGCGATTAATTTATCTCCGTCTAGCCATTCCCTGTTAAGGATCGCTCCCTTAACGTTAAACAGGCATAAAAGGTAGTTGCTGTAGTTAACGTTAAAGAATTTTAGGTTAGGCCTGTCCTAGCTTCCCTGTGCGTAAACATTTAGGAAGTATGCGGCGGCCGCCGCTTTAGCTTCTGTGGTGTTAATCCTTCGCGGGAAGAAAGCGGGCCGGGTTGCGACGATCTGATTAGATACCTTGCTAGGGTACTAGACACGATAGTTAAACTGCCCTTGCGCAAAGTTGTTTAGTCGTGCGCCTTAGGGCTAGTCTAGCTTTATAGCCGACCTGTAGGCGGCGCTGGCAACGCTCTCGCAACTCTTAAACCGGGAGCTGTAGACCGATCCGTGGGTCGACATTCTTAGCTAGTAAGGTGGCTAGGGAGAGAAAAGAGAGAAGGAGTAAGTAACGGGAAGAAGGTGTAATAGGGGGTAGGAGAGGGGGAGAGAGAGGGCACTAGGCGATCTGCGTCTATACCTTGTATAGTAAGAGCTTTACAGGCCGAATAAAGAGGGTGTAGGGGGGGGTAAAAGCTAATTAGGTTTGTGTCTCTAGCTGTGGTTGTAACTAATTAAGACCGATGGGTTAAATCTAGCAATGCTAAAATAGAGAGAATTTAGGGGTAGGAATTAAGGGGAGGTTAGCAATATTTATAGTTTTACAGAATAGAGCCTTTTTAACTAAGTGTTTACTATACTAACGTAAATTCTATAAAAAGAAAGGGGGTAAGGGTTTTCTAAAAGGTTATGTTAAGGTGACAGAGATTTTATAGAAGCTTCCCTTTTTTAGTAAATTTACTTTTTGTTTATAAAGGGGATTTAATTAGGCTTAGAAAACGGCCCTATATTTAAACAGGCTCTTTTCTTCTTTACGAAGATAAATACTACCCGCAGCCTTCGTCCGTTTTCTCTTTTAATTTCTTTAATCTCTTTTATCTATACATTCTTATATTCCTATTTTATATACCTTTTTGTTAACAACTAACCATGGGTAAGAAACGCTTTATAGCAGTGCGGCACGTTGCTAACGCTGCGTTGTCTTCTTACAACTTAGTAAGCTATTCTAGTATTACGATGGCGTTTATTAACTCTATAATGTTAGATGCTAATTAGATTCCCTTAAAGGCTCCTACGACTCTTGTCGCTACTGTCCCTAATTAGGTTTTGCTAGTAGCTTTAGTACCTGTTTCCCCGATTAACTTCTCCCCTATAGTTGCTCCTTAGGGTAGCTTTGCGGTCCTACGTCCTTAGCAGATAGCGGTCCTTCCTTTAGACAACCCGGAGTGGTTTGCGGGGTTAGAGGCTTAGTCTGCCTTCTTGCTAGAGCGTGCGGTAACCGATCTAGAATCTTTAGATAACGAAGGGCGCCGCCTTTGCCGTGCCGCGGCTAACTTTGTGTACGGCGAGTCTTGGCTAGACTTTAATCGGGTTTACGATTGCTATGTTAAGCCGGTCGACCTGCGCGTGGCTTTTTCTTGTAAAACCTCCAACAAGTTCCTTATGTTTAACGGGATGTAGCATCTGCTCCTTAGCTTCTTTTTAATGCACGAGATTAAGGGTAACGCTGGCGCTTTATATCTGTGTTAGCAGCTCCGCCCCCTTCTTAACCCTAGTGCCTTGTAGGAGGCTTCTAATCTAGATAGCGTTGCAACGGCTTTCTAAAGGGCTAACAAGTTTAATCTAGTTATAAAGCCGATTTTTGTTAAGAAGATTTGCGGCGGCCCCCTTAGTAAGTATGCCTACAAGGTAGCTACTAACGCGCGCTAGTAAAAGGCCTTGTTTGTGGCTGTCTATGGCCATTGCAACCTAAATGCTTGTAAGCGCTGCGAGGAGCGGTATATGCATTGCTAGGGCGCGTTAACTAATTAGGGTTACACCCCGCGGGTTATAGTTCCGTAGTTTAGGTATGTTTCCTTACTAAGCTTATTAAACGCTTATGCCTCTTGTCTTTTTTACGTTAAGGGGGCGAGGTGCTCGTACTATCCGTCCTAAAGGGAGCATTTCGCGCCGGCTTAGCTTAGGTCTGCTAAGCGTAAGGCGGCTCTTCCTCCCCTAACTATTTCTTTTAACCTGTTTCCTATCGTTAGACCTGATCTAACTACCTCGGTCTTAACTAGGGCTAGTTCTAATCGGTCGTGGCTAGCCTCGCAGGGTGCTTTAACTAACCCAAGGTCGTAGGTTGCTAAAGGTTTAGGTACAACACCCCCTATAACCTTAAGGCGTTTTACTAGAAAGAGAACAAGACCCGAGGTCCTTGCGTTAGCTAGGACTCCCTCTAAGAGGCTGATGGCGCGCTCGTCGTCTAAGACAGCGCAGACTCCTCCGATCCGATTAGATTCTAATGTAATGAATCTTAATAACGACATCGACGAGAATGCGGCCGGTCCGGCCGCTGGCAAAGGTTAGGCGATCTTGTTTCTAGCGAAAGTCTTAAAGAGGAAGCTGGCCGTCATTCCTAAGGAGTCTCCGGCTCCTGCTCTGTCTAAGTCGGGGGCTACGAAGGGGGCGGCCGCTTAATTAGCTTCTGGGGCCATAGAGCTCGATGGTGGATTAGGCTCTAATTAGGTTCCTTTCGTTGTTTAAAGCGCTAGGGAGGTTCTTAAGGGTGCTAAGGTGTTTGTAAGCGCGCTAAAGGGGGCGAAGGAGGCTACGCCCCTTGTTAGGAAGAAGGTTACGTTTATTAAACGTGTTCCCCCGACTAAGGCTAAGTTAAAGAAGACGGTTGTTAAAGAGTCTGCTTTAGAGGGGGGGTCTAACGAGTTTGATCCGTCTACCGAGTCTAAGGGTAAAGGCGATAGCCTTAACGGGACCGAGTCTAAGGAGGAGGAAGAAGAGGAGGAGGATTTAGATGATGATGGCTTTATTAAGGAGGATAACCAGTCCGCTAATTCTAATGCTAGCTTTTACAAAGCTGGTTTAGATACTAAGATAACCGATAACTAGTCTTAGGCCTTAGGCAAGATATGGGTTGTGTGTGTGCGGCGGGCGAGCTAGATTAGATTTTATACGCGCCTACTTAGGCTCCTTTTTGCGTAGATAGAGTAAATCGAAAGAGAAAGTTGTTTGCACTGTAAACGTGTTTTCTTTAAATTTTTATTATATATAAATAACGGCTAAAGGAAGTGGTAGTTCTTATAGAATCGGGGCGTAGAAACAAAGGAGCGAGGTTTGTAAGGCAAGGCATAAAACAAAAGGGCTTATAAACAAAAGAAAGAGAATATAGGAGATATACTTATCCTGTAGAGGCGCTTGCGTAGTCCTACTTGTTGCTATACAAGGCAGTTTCGTTATTACCTTTGTTCTTTGTTAAAGGACGGAAGTGATTAGCTATTACTATTTTAAAATCATGTTTTACAAAAGTTTAATTAGGTTTACACACGTTGTTTCCTTACGTAGCTTCCGTTTCCTGATTAGTTTCCTGCATTAGCGTATTTTTATCTTCTAAAGCCTCGCCAGGCTCTTTATTTACATCTTCTTCTTTAAGCATTGTCTCTTCTCCTTCCTTATCCGGGGTTTAATCGGGCTTATACTAAATCCCTTCGTTATCCTACACAAACTTCTTTAGTTAATCTTAGGGAAAAGTCTGGCTTCTTACTACTCTATTTAGGTAGGCTAGAGTGTATATACCGTTTAGCGCAATCGATTTTACAAAGAAGGATCCTTACTAGCGGTAGCTAATTTTTAAAGTTATAGACATATCTATCGCCCTTAGGTTGTCCTATGCAAGCATAAGGTTATTAGGTTAAATGCGCTAACTAGTAGGTTAAAGCCGGTTTTAATCCCTCTTGTCTCGTTTTGTAGCCTCCCTGTCGCAATACTTGTTAACGGCTGTTACGGCTCGCTCTACGTCTTCTCTTTTGTTAAGGAGAGATCTAATCTAATTGTTAATAAGTTCTTCTAACGTTATGTTATTGCGCCAGTTTAGAACTCTCTATGTTAGCGTTTCGATTTTAAGGGGCACTACTGGTTTATAGCCGTAGACAAGGTAGAAGGGGGAATACCTATAAGAGCTTCGGACTGTGGTTTAGTCTACGAAAAGCACGATCGGAAGCGCTCTTCTCTATCTAATTCCAGTTCCTTTAGTAAGCTTGCTTAGCGCGCCTTTAATTAGAAAATAACCTGCTTTTACAATGCTATTTGCTTTTAGGTTATAGGCTAAGGTAGTAACGTAGAGGATTCCAATCTGTTTACACAGTTAGGCTGCGTACAGTTTAAATTCCAGACCTCCGTTTACCACTACCGTTAGGGGCACGCCGTAGCGGCAGACAATGCTTTCCTAAAGGAAGCGTCTAATCGTTTCTAAGTCCGCTTTTACTATAGCAAAGGCTTTAACGTAGCTAGTTAAGGCACATCTTGCTTTAATTAGGAATTTAACATTCCTAGTCGTAGGCGGCAGCCTCTAAACGTTAAGGTAGATCTTGATAAACGGGGTAGCGGGTGCGCGTTACGACCGTGCTATCTCTGCGTATCGCTTTAGAGTCTATTTCTAGCACGGCAAGCATAATTTTAAAGAAGCATTAACTTGCGCTTTAAGTCCTTTCTACTAGTAGCGGATATTAAGTCTTCCGGTGGTGGCTTCCCTGCCGCGATGTCCGACGGCGATATGTGCGTCTCTAATTAGCTTCTTCTTTAGGTCTAGGTTGTCGATTACTCGAAGGGGCATTTTGTTTGTCTTTACCCGCTATAGGCGCTGGTTATAATAGTTAAAATGCATACTTTACGCAATAAATCGCCGTAAGGTTCGTCCTTTTAATCTAATTAGCCGCTCGTAAAAGACTAGGAACCTTAACATCTTAACGGAGTAGTCTGACCATTTCTTATTTCGGTCTAGGAGTGGAGTCTAATCAGATTCCACCTCATTTTAGCCGATCAGTGTGCTAAAGATTTAGGCATCGATAAATTCTTTAAGGTCTCCTTCCTTTTCCCTCTTTACGCGGTCTTCTTCCGTTATTAGTCTGCGGGACAAGGCGTCTATAACTACGTTCTTTGTTTTAGGGATATGTTAGACTTTAAAGTTAAACGATCGGATCTATGCAATCCATCGTAAGAGTAGCGATCTAGGGACGTTACTAAGGGAACCGTTTAGCTAGTAGTAAAGGACAAGAGCGTTAGTTTTAAGGACGAAATAAACTTTATAGAGGTAACTGCAGAGTTTGCGTAAAGCGTTTGCCATCCCTTTAGTTTCCTGCTTTATAGCATTGTACGCCGCTTCTGCCTTTGTCTAAATTCCGCTTTTAAAACGCGCCGGACGCCGTTTTCTATCTAGGAGTTAGGACAACTCGGCCCCCTATCCTTTAAGGCTAGCATCTATAGAAAGGAAAAT
>RQWE01000444.1:0-14523 GCA_004028395.1 Leptographium galeiforme
CCCCTCCCCGCGCCCCCGGCCGGCTGACACAGCCGCGACCTGCGGCCGCCAACCCCCACCGAAGCTAATATCCGACGCGTCCTACCAGGATCTGTCTCGTCTGTTTGCCGCTGCCGCCCGACACCCGAAACCTCCACACCTCTGCATTCCGATGGACCGCGACTCGATATCCCCCGAGACCGAAGCGAGAGAACGAGCTGTGTCGTCTGACCCCAGCGGTACCCGGCCAAACCCGTTCAAGGACGGCGACGAAAGTGCAAGAAAACGACGACGGACGTCCACCGCCGCAGGGTCTCGCAGCCGTTCGGTCGAGACGGTGCATTCGTCCCGGGGCGGCGAAGCCGGCACAAATACCTCCCCCCCGACCACGGCGACCTCCAAGACACCGCCCACGTCCTCGGCCACAGACGACAGCACCATGGCCATCGACTCGAGCATGGAGAACACGCCCGAGAGCGCACCTCACACGCCAGATAACACAGCCCCCCCGGCCCGGGTGACGCTGAGCCTGCGGAACTCGGCAAGTCGTGTCCTGGACACCATCCCCTCGTCGCCGGGATCGCCACAGAGTCCTACCATGCCTGCCCTGCCTGCACGGCGGCCGGCTAACGACAGTGTGACGGCTGCCGCCGCCGTCATGAAGCTTCCCAACACGGGCATCACCGGCATACATGGCTCCACGGCTGCGACCGACTCTGACTCTCTGCGGGTGGCCCGCTCGGACACGGCGAGCCCGCCGGTCGAGGTGGTGGGCGTGCCACCGGAGGACGACGTCGACTTTGATGCTTCTCAGCTGCGTGTGACCTTGCTCTCTGATGACCAGGAGGACTCGGGCTGCATGCTGATCGACCCAGCGCCCGACTTCCCATATCAAAATGCCGTGGAGACGCCGACGGAAATCATGGCCAAGTTGATCAACTACATATCGACCGGTAGGCCCAAGGCTCGAGATAGGCATCGTGGCAACCCTGCTGACATGTCCAGATATGCACGTTGCCCAGCACATTAGGATGTGGATCGACAGCTACCTGCTCTTTGTTAAGAGCGCGCCGTTTCCCACAGTGCTTGCGTCGTTTCGGCAATATCGAGCTCTTTGGTTTGCACTTCCCGATCTGGTCTGGGGAGTGCCCAACCTACGCTCGCCGAACTTTGCGATTCTCGAAGAGGCCATACGGGAGCGGCTTCTCGACTTTTGCGAGTCGTTTGCCCAAATCACGGCACACTTTGTGGAATTTGACTACAAGATGCTGCAGCAAAGCCGATCGCCCGACGAGGTGCAAGTTAAGGACTTTATCTCGTCACACTATCTCGTCGCCCTGTCCACCATTACGAGAAGGGAGACCTTGCAGAGAGACGAAGATAAGATGCGCGTCCCCGAGCGTGACGACATCACCGAGATTATGGATCGCTTCTTGGCCTACTATTCGGTGCCTCCCTGCGGCACGCTTCTGCTGCTGGACCGGCTTCTGCAGGCGCAGATTGCCATGATGCCGACAACCCCGAAAATCGTCGAGAACTTTGGCCAGATCTGTGTCATGGCCTCCTTCATCGTGCGGGAAGCCGGCAGGAAGCTGGTGGGCACTGGCCACACGCTTCCCAGCGCGGCTGCGCTGAACAGTCGCATCGCCCTGGGCCACGAGATGTTCAAGACGGCATCGGCTGCCATGTCGACGGCCATGGAGAACCACATCACCCATCTCACGTACGACAACGCCAGCCAGCAGATTTCCGCGCTCGGAGACATGCTCCAGATCTGCTTGCGGGCCGACAACCCCGGGGCGGCGGCGGTGATACAGGACTTCCGGGAAACGCATCCCGACATCCGGCCGGAATTTGTCCCAGACGTCTATGCCATGGAATGGCGCTTCAGCATGTTCTGCCGCCTTATTATGTGCAGCCAGATGCAGCTGCGTGTCATGGCCGTCACGAATCTCTGCCAGGAGCTAGTTGCGTGCTGGCGCCGCTACGGAGAGCACCTGCCCGAGCCTGCGCGCGAGGCCCCCGTGCTGCAGCTGGTGTCAAATTTCCTCGCTTCAGCAGGCGTGGTGGTCTACCTGCTGGGGCCGACGTGTCACCCCGAGATCACTGCCGAGAGTGGTAACATCATTGGTTTCTTGGCCGTGACTCGGACGTACACCAACGAGCACACCGACATGTTCTGGCAGACCGTTACCAACACGCAGGACCCGAGGATATCGGAAGCCCTGCTGCGCATGGTCTGCCGGATCAACCACCTCTTCTCCTACGACGCCGCCATTTACCTCTGCCGAAAGCTGCTCGTGCTCCCCATCTCTGCCTACAACCAGACGATGCGCGAGTTCTGCGACTCCCTTCTGCGCCACATCTCCAGCAAGACCCCCCTGGAGCACCCGCCTGTGGACACGGTGCCGTTTGCGGTGTGCCTCCACCTCCTCCGCGAGTCCTCGGTCCCTGGCCTAAAGGCTCCGATGGCGTATCCGGAGCTGCAGGCGTTTGCCATTGAGAAACTTGGCGATCTGCTCAAGAGCATCGGCTTGGAGTCTGACCAACGCCAAATCCTCTACCAGAGCTGCCTGTCGGATATTCGGCAAAAGTCTCCGACAACTCTGGGCAGCCTCTGTGCGATCAACATCATCAATCGCCACTTTGGCGGCCGTGACCTGGCCGTGCTGACGGCTGAAAACAACCTTACGGAATTGGTGATCAACGACTTGGAAAACGCGATTCAGGAAGGCCGGCAACTTTGCTCGCCGGCATTGATCAGCGGCACGACTAACTCTCCTCGCCGTGACATTATCTTCCAGATCGTCGTGGCCCACGCTACGACGCTGACGCCTGAACTGAGTGCCCGCCTGTGGAATATCATGGTTGGGCCGGGTGCCGCGTGCGTGGAGGATCGGAATGCGTCATGGAAGGTCCTCATTGCCTGCACTAAGCGTAACCGGGTAGAGAACAATCCGTTCCTGGCACTCTGCTTCGACAGGTTCCTCCCAGCCCTGCCGCCTTCCTGCTTCTGCGAGAGCCTGCTGGAGTTCATCCAGGATAATTTGATGCCGTTGGTCAACGATCTTTCGAGCATTCTCTTGGACGAGGAGGAAACAAACGTGGATCGGAGCATTCTGGAACAGTTGTGGCGGATTGTCCTGACCGCCCCTCCCGGGACGATCGAGCTCGAGGCGATCAACCTGCTGGTGAAGGACGTCTACATTGAAAGCCGGTCTATCCTGTCCTATCCCCATCACAGGGCGCGCAAGGTCCACCTGGCCTTGGTGAACAGATGTCTGCGGCACCTCTCATCGGCTGCCAAACAGCTCAAGGCGTTCAGTAGCGACGGGTCATCGAGCGGAGACGATGACTCTTTGGTTGTGGTGCCGTCGGAACCCCAGGTTCTTGAACAGGAGGCTCTGTTTGTTCGATCTCTGAGCGTCCTGAAGGAGTTCCACCGCCTGTACCGCTCGCGCTCCTATTTTTCGACGCCAGACCTGGGATCGTATCTGTCCGAGACGCCGCAGATCATTGAGGGCGAGCCGGCCCTGCTCAAATACCAATCTTTTGACGGCAACAACCAGACCGACGTCATTCCGCTCAACATTGGTAGCCGCAATACGGCTGGCTCTCTCCTCGCCAGTCTCAAGGAGGCCACCGGTTTTGAAAACTACCGCGCCTTCTACCGCGGCCAGCCGTTTATGCCCCAGGAAAGCGACATTTGCCGGCCGCTGGAAGAGCTGCGGATCCACGAGGGCCTCATTCTCGTCAAGAAAGAGTCCGATCCGCTGACGCCGCCCCCTCAGGTGCGGCCAGGCACGTCGCCTGTGGACATGGAGATCCTCGGCCACTTCCAAGAGTTGTGGGATTACCTCAGTATGGAGGATAAGCTGGCCCAAGAAATTCACCGATTTTTGGCCGTATTGCCGGTGGAAGGCCGCTTCTTGAAAAGGTTTGAAGACCCGTCCGTCCCTCACAGGGACATCTTCCCCGTCGGGCAGCCGTACAAGTCACTATATGCCGTGTACGGGCTGCGCGAATTCCTTCACCTGCGCCGGGTTGCCGTTGGGCGGATCACGGAGGCGGTGGTCGCCAATGGGCGTGGGAGGCCGAGAACAGGGCCTGACGACGGGATGGCCGAGGCAGACGCCCTGGAGGCGACGGAGGCCACTCTCTCTGCCAGGCAACAAACGCCGCTCAGGGCCTATCGGGTAGCGCTAGCGACAGCCAAGAGACTGGTGATTGCCGTCATCTGCGACGCCGACGTGGTGCAGTCTTCGGCCGGCGTGGACCAGCAGATTTCCCTCTGCTCGATGCTGCTGGACGTTCTGGTCCTCATCCTCCGCGAGCGACTCAGCGGCACGTCCCACGAGGATCTCGACGAGCGGCTCTTGGACCGGCTGATGATCGTGTTGAAAGTGGCCTTGGACGTGCCGTCGACCGAGCCCTCGGTGCGGCTGGTGCATCTGGCCACGCAGGCGATTGTCGACTGCTGTGCCGCAAGCCATACGTTCTGGGCGGCCTTTAAACGGCACGGGTCCAGCCACAAGGTCATCAATCGCCTCCTTCTCGAGGACCAGCGACCCAAGGTTCGCCAGCTGGCGGTCAAGTGGATTGGCGACCAGTTCACGGACTGCCGCACTATCAGGACGGTCAAGGCGTGCGAGTTTCGCGAGTTTTTCTGGCCGATTGTGGACGGCCTCGTGCCCAAGGCCATTCAGCACCCCGACAAGTGCGAGGAGGTCCTTCGCATGGCTCACAGTCTCTTTTACCTCATGCGTGAAAGCGACTCGCCTGCTCTGGATATGCCGCAGTTCTCGGCTCAGATCAGCCAGCTGGTGCTTTCGTACTCGACCTTTGAGGTAGACACCATCCCCCGCGTGTGTCCGACCCGTTGCTGACCCGGACGCAGGATGTCACGCAGCCTGATGTTGTGGACTATGCCGCCTATGGCTTGCTCCAGCTGCTCACTGCCATTATACAGACGTCTCTAGAGGCGGATGTGAACGCGTGGTTTCCGGCGTAAGCGACGTCTTCTGTTTTTGCCCTTTCGAGCGTCTGACTAACACCCCCAGTGACTTTGCCAACAAACTGTTTTGGAGGCATCTCTTTCCGCCGTGGCAGTTCAAGGCCGACGAAGAGGACCACGGCGTTTACTCGAGCCGGTCGACGTTTCCGCGGGTGCTGATCAGCCCCTCCTCACGCGCCGAGCTGCTGCATATCATCTTTGACCTCGTCGAGGCCGACAGGAGTCAGTTCCCGGCGCTGGTCCAGAGCCTGGATCGGCTAGTCCCGTGCGATAAGTCCGACGACGACGAGCCGTACCACTACGACCTGCCGCAGCAATTTGACCGGACTAAGGCGCTTCGGGCACCATGCGGCTATGTCGGGCTGCGGAATCTGTCCAACACGTGCTACCTCAACTCGCTGCTGACACAGCTGTTTATGAATGTCGAGTTCCGACGGTTCATGATGAACGTGGAGATCCACGACGAGAACAGCACGCAGAAGCTCCTGTTCCAGACGCGGCTCCTGTTCAGCTTCATGCAGGACAGCATCCGCCGTTACGTGGACACGCAGCAGTGCGTGATGAACATCAAGACGTACGACGACACGCCGATCGACATTCACAGCCAGATGGACGTGGACGAGTTTTACAACCTCCTGTTTGACCGGTGGGAGGGCCAGATGCCGTCGGGCGAGGCGAAGCGGGCGCTGCGGAACTTTTACGGCGGGCAGCTGGTGCAGCAGGTGAAGTCCAAGGAGTGCGAGCACGTCTCGGAGCGTCTGGAGCCGTTCTCTGCGATTCAATGCGACATCAAGGGCAAGGCCACGCTTCAGGAGAGTCTGCAGGCATATGTGGACGGAGAGATCATGGAGGGCGGTACGTTTTCATTCTGCTAGAGGACCACTGGCGACCGGGACTGACTTGCCGTGACAGACAACAAGTACAAGTGCTCGACGTGCGACCGACACGTGGATGCAGTCAAGAGGTGCGTTGATGCGCGCAGGTTGAGCGGCTGTGGCGCCGGAGAGTGGTGGCTAACTGCCCGGATAGGGCCTGCTTGAAGGACATTCCCGACCATCTGATCCTGCACCTGAAGCGATTCGATTTCAACCTGCGGACGCTGCAGCGCAGCAAGATCAACGACCACTTTTCATTCCCGCACGAGCTGGACATGCGACCGTACACGATTGACCAGCTGAGCAGCCCGTCGGAGGCCAAGTCGGCGGACCTGTTTGAGCTCGTGGGCGTTCTGGTGCACTCGGGCACGGCCGAGTCGGGCCACTACTACTCGTACATTCGCGAGCGGCCTTCGTCGGGCCAAGTGGCGGGCCAGGAACCGGGCTGGGTGGAGTTCAACGACGACGTGGTCAGCGTGTGGGACCCGTCGCTGCTGGAGGCGTCGTGCTTTGGCGGCATGGACCGGCGGCCGAGCCATTTCGGCGACGGCGGCGTGCCGGTCGACAAGCCGTACAGCGCGTACATGCTGTTCTACCAGCGGGCGTCGTCGCTGGCCCGCGAGCAGGCGGCGTTGTTGCGGTCGAAGCGGACGAGCCCGGTGCGGACGGAGGTGCCGGCGGCGATTGCGGACCACATCCGGTCTGAGAACACGTCGCTGGTGCGGCGGCACTGTCTCTTTGACCCGCAGCAGATCCCGTTTGTGATCCGGGTGCTGGCGGACTCGGTCTCGAGCGAGACGTGCTCGGCGAACCACCGACTCGACAGTCTGCGAATCCAGATGGCGCTGAGTCACCTGGACCAGGTGGCGTCGCGCAGCCGGGACGTGCCGGACTTCCAGCCGTTGCTCAGGGGCGTGATGGCAGCGTGCGATCGGTGCCCGCGGTGCTACCTCGCCGTGTTCGAGTACTTTGACGAGCGGCACGACGTGCTGCGGCAGATGGTGCAGCGCAGCCCCGAGATGCTGGTGCGGGTGGAGGTGAGCAGCTTTCTGATCCAGACGCTGCAGAGCACCAAGGCGGCCTTTCCGGAGCGATACGGGGCGGGCGTCGAGGCGGACGGCTCGAACGGGGCGGACCGGTCGGACGGCGCGGTGTCGGAGCAGATGGACCTCGACGCGGACAACAACAGCATCCTGCGCAGCGCGGCGTACATGATGCAGACGTTGTGGGAGCACGTGCACGTGTCGATCCGGTCGTGGTACGAGACGTTTGGGTTCATGGTGGCGTTTGTGCAGATGGGCCGGGCCGAGCTGGCGGCGTTCCTCGACATTGACGGGCTGCGACGGGTGGTGCTGGCGATCTCGGCGGACAGCACGCTGCCGATGGACACGCAGTACGTGCGGATGCTGCAGGCGGTGCAGCGGCGGCTGGCGACGCGGCCGCCGTCGTACGAGAACATGATTGCGCTGGCGGACACGCTGCTGGCGGGCATGTATCCCGACCGGGCGACGCCTAGGCTGCGGGACGAGCTGTTTGTGGACGACGGGGTGAGCCGGCTGGCGCTGGCGCGGAGGAGCGCGCACGGCGACCTGCCGATGACGCGGTCGGAGCTGTTTCTCGTGGGCCGTAACTGGGCGACGGGCTACGGCAACGTGTTTGTGGAGAAGCTGGTGGGCCTGGGGCAGAACCCGGATGCGGTGGACTCGATCGTGCGGCGGCTGATGGCGACACACCCGGCGATGGAGGGCAAGGTGCTGACGACGCTGATGGCCAACATCACGGCGGACGCGGCGGCGCACTACCAGGAGCCGTATCTGCGGGTGGCGCGGGTGTTTCTGCGGCACGCGCGGTCGGCGGACTTGGTGTTCCAGCTCTCCAAGTACCTCTCGGAGCAGTGTCGCGGCCTGGCGAACACGGACGGTCGGGCTTTTTTTGAGGCCCTGGCCGAGCTCTTCCGGGGCGACGCGGAGGCGGGCAAAGCGGACGCTGACGGGGCAGGTGTGGAGGGTGCGGATGGTGCGGATGCCGACGCGGATGGTGCGGACGGTACGGACGGCACGGATCATGCGGATCATGCGGATAATACGGACGCTGCGGACGATGCGGACGCTGCCGGCGATGGCGACAAGGCCGATGGGCCGACTGGTCATGCTGACCAGGCGGCGCTGCTGCGGGGCCTGCACCTGCTGCCGCTGTGGGTGCCGGGACTGCTGAGCTACTACGACACGGCCGTCAGCGGCGATGTGGAGGCGTTTCTGCGGGAGCATCTGTTCCGGTTCGGCAAGGCGCCGCGGTTTTCCAAGGCGGAGGGAGGGCGGGAGCGGGCGACGGCGGTGACGACGGCGGCGAAGCGGCTCGGGATCGAGTGCTTCACGTACATCAAGGCGTTTTTTATTGACCGCGGGGTGCAGGTCAGCGCGGTCGTTGTCAACACGTTCCAGCGGGTAATTTCGCAGTGTCGGCCGTACTATGGGGCGGACGGGGGCGACGACGCGCTGGCGGACGAGTTTCGGGCGCTGGACGGCAGTGAGTTTTTTTTTTCCTTTTTTTTCCTTTTTTCTTTTTTTTCTTTTTTTTCCTTTTTTTCCCCTTTTTTCTATCGCTGACGGGATAGCGGTGCCGGAACTGCTTAAGCGGCTGGTGGTGGACGACTTTGAGGAAGACGCATCGGGTATGTGAAGGAGGCAGGCGGAGACTACGGGTGGCAATTAACCAAGAAACCAGACTGGAACAGCTCGCACTGCTCGTCGGACCCGGTCGACAGCCTGGGCGATGTCAGCATGCAGACGGCGGCGGATCTAAACGACATGGACATGCCGTGAGAGACGTGACGACGACGCCTTTTTATTATTTTTGAGTGGTTTTTCCAGCGGCTTTACGGCGAAAACGCAAAAAGCAAAACGGACAGGGCCAAGTCCGAAGCACGACGCACGTTGATGTTGGCAATAGAGAGGCGGCCAACGGCGGGGAAATGGTGGCTTTTGCTGTTTTGTTCTCTTGTTTGGGGCAAGGGGCGGAAGGAGGACAAGTCAAACTTGTTGCAGCGGGCGGCGTCTCGGTTTGGGCAAGGCAAGACAGGCGCAGGAGGGAAAGCAACGTCGCCCCACATGATCTGTACGGGAAATATTCTTTGAAACGTCGCGTGAGGTTGGAGGCGGTGACGGCCGATACGACTGTAGTGTGTTTGGTATTCTTTTCTATTTCGAGCAGGGGAATGAATTTTGGCAGCTGCCAGCCGCTGGGTCGGTGTAGTACTCCGTAGTGCTGATGCCTGACGTGACGGGACGGTTTGGGGTCGTATTTTTAGAGCTTTTGTCCCCTGCACGAGCCGTAGTGGGTTATCAGGGCACGGATTAAGCTCAATCCGCGTGCGGCCAGTAACCGCTGGAGTGAGCAGCTACCCCGCATGACGGCGCCGTGGGCCAATCAGGGAGTGGGGCAGCAGGGATTGGGCTAAAGATAGCGGGACGACCAGACGGGCGGCGAGGCAGAGAGTGGAACACTGGCGAATCAGACGAGGGCCTGAAGCGCTGGCAACGGTCCCCCTGGCTGGGTGAGATGGGTGGCCGACAGGGCTGGTGAGGGAGGGTGACGGAGGGTGACGGAGGAGCAGGCGGGCCAATGGCAGAGAATGGCAGAGACGGGTGGCTTACCCAAAGTACTCGTAGTCCGCAAGGAGCGGCAGATGATGGACGGCTTGGCAATAGTATTCTATTTTCTCAAGTGCGACGTAGCGGCAGCGGCCGGAGGGTGGGTGTTGCATTGTTTCAGGAGCTGTGATGTGTCGGCAGGCTGACCAGGGGCTGCGGAGTAGTGGGACGGTGCGTATTTGGCGAGGCGGTATAAGAAATATAAGAACGGCAGGCGGCCGATCGGGGTAGTTGAAAAAGAGAGAGAGAGGGGGGGAAGCGAGAGGAACGACAGAGACGAGGCAAGAGCGAAGGAGAGAAATGAGCGCAGAGGCCATGAGCACGGCCCTTTTGCACGTCGACTCGGCACTTTTTTGTCATTCCGATCGCTCGACGCCATGACGCTCAAGACGCTCAAGACGCGCATCTCGTCGCCGCTCGAGGCCGGCCCGTCGGTGCTGGACGTGCACCGGCTGCCGCCGTCGCTGGAGGCGGCGCTGGAGGACGTCTCGACGCGGCTGGCGCGACGGCGGCTCTGCGTCGGGCTGGTGCTGGTGCGACGGCCGGCCGTGGACGTGGACGACAAGACGCCGCTGTCGCTGCCGGTGCCGCCGGTGCCGCCGTCGCCGCCCGCGCGGTTCCGATCGGCCTTGGACCGTCTGGTGCGCATCAGCACGCGGGCCGTTGCGGCCGAAGAGGTTTCGGTTTCCGGCGTTTCCGGCGTTTCCGGACACTGGCCACGCACGCCCGGCTCCATCGCCTCCTCCATCGCCTCCATCGCCTCCATCGCCTCCATCGCCTCCATCGCCTCCATCACCTCCTCCACCCCCTCGACGCCGTCGACCCCGGCCACGCCCGCGCTGACGGCCGACTCTTTTGGCACGAGCGCCACCTTGGCGACCGCCACGACCACGACCACGACACACGTCGCCAGTCCCCGCTCGCCGACCTTTGTGCGGCTTGTCCACGACGACGCCCTGCCGCCGCGCGACGCCCGTCTGCTGCGCCGGACCGTCGACCGCGCGGCCCATCGTGCCGGCGTGGCGCCCGGATGTTTTGGGTCTGGGTCTGGGTCTGGGTCTGGGTCTTCTGCATCTTTAGTGGCCGCCGCCGCTTCGCTCGGCCTGCCCGCCGACCTCGTGGCCACGTCCACAGCCCAGAACGAGGTCCTCTTCCGCGGCGACGGCCTCGTGCTGCGCGCGGCCGACCACCTCTACACGTTCAAGGCCGCGCTGCACGGCTACGCCCAGACGCGCGACCCGCTGCGGCGCGAGGACGCCGTCGACGAACTGCGGCGCTACGTGCTCGCGCGCTGCGGCCGACGGGCCCCGCCGGAGCCAGAGCGCCTCGAGACAGACGTCGGTTTGGGGCTGGGGCTGGGGCTGGACCGGCACGTGCTGCAGACACGATACCCCGACCTGCGCTTTGCCGAGACCGACCTCGCCGACGTCCGCCGCATGTACGGCCGGGCCTATGGGGGCGGGCCGGCGCGCAACGACCTCGACCCATGGCCGCCTGTGGGAGACACGAGAGACACGAGAGACACGAGAGACACATGCGTCTCGGTCCAGCCGCGCCTCGACTTTGACGAGCAGACCACGCCGACGGCCGGCGCACCACCGACCATCCTGGGGCCCACCACCTGGACTCGGCCACCACATAAACACAGTAAACACAGCCACAGCGACAGCCGCCTCCGCCGGGTCCTGCCCACACCCGCACACCCGCCCTCGCCGCCGCCGTTGCCGTCGCCTCCCGTCGTTCGATCGATCCCGCCCGTCCTCCGGCTACAGACGTCGTTTTCCGGGAACCGGCTCGGCCGTCGCCCCGGCACCGACGACGAAGAACAGCTCACTGCCCGGCCCGCGTCACGAGATGACATCGCCAGAGCCACCGGCCGGTGGACGGTAGCCAGCATCGGCGAGAGACTGCAGCAAGACGGCCACGGTCGCAAGAGTGACGATGATTACGGCACAATCAACAGCGCCGTGCCGCCAACACCACACCGCTCCGACGACATCTCGCCGACGACGCGCTGTGAATGGGGCTTCTTGATGGGCGGGCAGCTGGGGCGGCAGGTGGCTGTGATGACATTTTCCTAAGTAGCGAGTAGCGAAATAGATCTAGGTCAAACCTACAGAATGGGGCGAGATGGCGGATGACTACTCATTATGGTGATCACGTGACTCTGTGCCTGTCCTGTCCTATCCTAGAACTTTGTCGACTCGCTTTTGCGACTGGCCACCTCGCCACGACGACCAACAAAGAACCACCGCGATGGGCCTGGTAGACTACGAATCGGACTCGGGGTCGTCGGACGGCGACGCGCCGGCGCCAGCACCGACGACGACGGCGGCGGCCAAAGCGACCACGTCCAGCGGCAAGAAGCAGCCGTTCCAGAAGCTTGTGGACCGCGCGAATCCGGGCAAGATTGTGGTCAGCTTGCCGTCGGCCGTGGCGGCGGCGAGCGAGGAGGACGACGGCCGGCCGGCCAAGAGGGCGCGTGTCGGGGCCGGCGGCGGCGGCGGGCGGTTTGGCGGATTCTCGTCGTTTCTGCCGCCGCCCAAGAAGACGGGCGAAGCGGCCAAAGCGGCCAAAGACCCATCGACGGTGAGCAGCGCGACCGCAGGCGGACCGCCGCGGGCGAGCGTGTCTCTCAAGACGAGCTCGGAGGCGGCGTTTACGCGGACACGGGCCGACACGGCGACCGACGACGACGACGACACAGCGGCGACGCGTCTGCCATTGGCCAAGGCGCCGTCGATTCCGGCAGGCCAAAAAGCGGCAGCGGACGTGCAGATGGTGGGAAATCCGCTCATGTTTATGCCGCTGTCGGTGTCGCGGAAGCCGGGGAAAAAGGGCAAGGGGGGCAAGGGGGGGAAGCCGGCAAAGGGAGGATCAGCAGCGGCAGCAGGGAAAGCGACAGGAGCGACGGCAGTGGAAGCGGCGACAGAAACAGCAGCGGCACCGCCTGCGCGCAAAAAAGTGTCGCTCTTTTCGCTGGGCGAAGAAGCCGCGCCCAGCGGCGAAACCGACGACGGCGAGACCGAGACCGGGATGGAGACGGCCGCCGACGGCGCCTACCAGCCGCTCTTTTCGACGTCCGACTACGCTCCCGAGGTCGACCTCTTACAAGAACAAGAACAAGAAGCCAAACTACAGCCCCGAGGACAACCGCCCTCTCTCGACACCCTCGCCGACGACATGGGCCTGTCGGCGCGCGAACGCCGCGAGCTCTTTGGGCGGGGCGGAGCGGCGGCGGCGGCAGCCCGGGCCACCACGGCCACGTTCAACATGGACGCCGAGTACGGCCACAACGAGCGGCTGCGACGCGCCGGCGAGCTCGACCAGCGGCAGCAGGCCCACAATCCGGTGCGGGCGATCCAGCCGGGCAAGCACAGTCTGCGGCAGCTGGTCACGGCGGTGCAGACGCAGCGCGACGCGCTCGAGGAGGCGTTTGCCAAGAACAAGGCGTCGCAGCGGGAGTCGGGGAGCCGATATGGGTGGCGGTAGGGGGGGGGGGAGTGTATTTTAGCATTTTAGCCTGTTTTTGTGTAAAGTGTGAATGCACCCCGTTTATAAAACCTACTAGGACAAACGACAAAACGACGTAAGGACAGTGCGAATACGGTGTTTCCACTGTACTGCCCACCAAACCAACGTCGCACGTCCGCGCTACGACCACGTTCATCCATCAGCGGACACCACACGCCATGTCGGTGCTCCAGATCGAAGAGTAGGTTTCTCGGACGGTGTATTGAAGACGGCAGCTAACGGGGGACCAGCCTGGTGACGTACCAGCTGCGGGCGTCGTATCTCGACGAGTTTGCCGATGGCGTGGGGGAGCGACTGATCACGCTCGACGAGAGCATCATGCACTCGGGGCCGTTCAAGTCGGCGGGATGGCGGCCGAGCCCGGGGCTGGTGAAGCGGACGCACTCGCCGCCGATTCCGACAGCGGTGGCATCAGAGTATTTCCGGTCGCCGCGGACGCTGGGCTACACATTGCAGGACGGACCGGACGACAGCAGCGGGCTGCTGGGGGGAGGGCCGGGCGGGGGGGGTTTTGGGGGCGGGGTGCTGGGCGAGGGCGTCGGTGGAAGCGGGCTGGTGGGAGAGGGCGGCGGGCGGGTGACGAGGTCGGCGACGGAGACGACGACGAGCACGACCGGGACGATGGCGGCGGCGACAAAGCGGCGACAGCGGCGACGGGAGCAGATGGAGGAGGAGGAGGACAGCAGCGACCTGAGCGACGAGAGCGACGACGAGGGCGGCGTGGGGGGGGCGTCGCAGCGGGCGGCACAGCAGATCCAGTTTGCCAAGATGCCGACGCGGTTTCGGTCGGGGTCGTCGCCGCTGCAGTCGTCGGGTCTGCGGCAGCCGCCGATGGAGGCGGGGGTGGACGACGAGGAGGAGGACGGGCGCGCGGCGACGCAGGCGGGAGGGAGGAGTGAAAAGAAAAGGCGAGCGGGCGCGAGGACCAACAACACCAAAGCCGGAGGACGGCCTCGTCGACGGGGAATATCGCAGACGGCGCTGGCGGCGGTGCAGGAACGAGCACGGCGGGACACGACGACGAGCAGCGAGGTGTCGTCGGAGAACGAGTATGACGGGCGGTCGGGGGTGCCGGCGAGGCTGCAGCGCCAGGACAGCGACCTGTTGGAAGAAGAGGAGGGCAGCGACGATGAGGCGAGTGACGACGACGACGACGACGACGACGACGATGACGATGAGGAGGCGAGTGACGATGAGGAGGCGAGTGACGATGAGGAGGCGAGTGACGACGACGACGACGACGACGACGACGAGGACGACGGGTCGGATCTGTCGTCGACGTTTGGGGGCAGTCTGGACTCGGCGTCGTTGCTGCACGTGACCGGCAGAGTGGGCGTGGGCGGCGGGCGGCGGACGACGGGCACGGGCGGGTCGGCGGCGGCGCCGATTATCGGGACGCCGCCGCGCGAGTTTACGCGGACGGCGACGGTGCGGCGGGCGGGGCGGACGGCGACGCCGGCGGCGGCCATGG
>RQWE01000446.1:0-14478 GCA_004028395.1 Leptographium galeiforme
AAAGCACGTAATTACACACGTAATTACCTACTAGTGCCCTATAGGATGCATTAGGCTAACTAAACAGGCTTACGTAATTGCGTTAGGTAACTGCCTCTTAGCGCCCTATAGGATATAACAGGCTAACTAACTAGGCGCATGTAATTACATTATATAACCGCCTGCCAGCTCCCCATAGGATGTAACCGGCCGACCAACGTAGCACACGTAATTGCGTTAGGTAATTGCCTCTTAGCGCCTTATAAGATATAACAGGCTAACTAACTAGGCGCACGTAATTACGTTATATAACCGCTTGCTAGCTCCCTATAGGATATAACCGGCCGACCGACGTAGCATACGTGATTGCGTTAGGTAATTGCCTCTTAGCGCCTTATAGGATGTAACAGGCTAACTAACTAGGCGTACGTAATTACGTTATATAACCGCTTGCTAGCTCCCTATAAGATGTAACCGGCCGACCAACGTAGCACACGTAATTACATTATGTAACCGCTTACTACCTCCCTATAGGATATAACAGGCTAACTAATTAAGCGCACGTAATTATATTATGTAACCGCTTACTACCTCCCTATAGGATATAACCGGCTAACTAACGTAGCACGTGATTACGTTAGGTAATTGCCTTTTAGCGCCTTATAAGATATAACAGGCTAACTGTCTAAGCGCACGTAATTACGTTATGTAACCGCTTGCTAGCTCCCTATAGGATGTAACCGGCCAACTAACGTAATACACGTAATTACATTATGTAACCGTTTGCCAGCTCCTTATAAGATATAACCGGCTAACCAACGTAGCACACGTAATTACATTATATAACCGCCTACTAGCTCCTTATAGGATATAACCGGCCGACTAACGTAGCACACGTAATTACATTATGTAACTGCCTACTAGCTCCCTATAAGATGTAACCGGCCGACCGACGTAGCACACGTAATTACATTATGTAACCGCTTACTACCTCCCTATAGGATATAACAGGCTAACTAATTAAGCGCACGTAATTATATTATGTAACCGCTTACCACCTCCCTATAGGATGTAACCGGCTAACTAACGTAGCACACGTAATTACATTATGTAACCGCCTACTAGCTCCTTATAGACTTAACTAGCTAACTTACGTAAATAGTGTAACCGCCTGTATAACAGTGCTTATAAGATGTAACAGGCCGACTAACGTAGCATAAGTAGCGTATATATGCTTTTAAGTTAATCGTCCCTATAGCTATATGCTTGCTAAAGGGGATATAATACTATAATTAAATTTCTTTACTCTATAAAGGATTCTTTAAAGCTGTTAGTAAGTTTAAAAGAATTTATTATAGTGTTACATAAGTATAAAGAAGAGACTTATTAGTAAAGGGCTTCTTTATTTTTTTAGTATACTATTTATAAATTCTTTATGTTAGTTCTAACATAAAATTTTACAAAGGATACGTAAAGAAAGAAATCCGTCTATATATAAGAAGCCTTTAGAATGGTTGCTATATACGCTACTTTAATTAACTCTTTAGTGCTAGTCCCTTTAATATTTTATAAACTGTAACGAAAATAGCATTTATTATTATTTTATTATTATAAAGGCACGTAAACTATCGTTATACTAACGTTTATATATAGGGAGCCTCCTCCTTTAACATTTCTAATTTCTTAAAATTCTAACAAACCTAACTTATCCTAACTTCCTTTTATTTAAATAACTTTATACTTAAAATTAGCTAGACATTAAATCTACTAAACGAGCTTTAATCGACTACCACAACGGAGTAGCTATGCTACCTTATAAAAACGTTAACCCTAACGCTTGCACTATAAGGCGTGTAAGGCAGGCGCCTAACAAGTACGTGCCTTTAGCTAACGCTTAGATCGACAGCGTAAACACTAGTAGACGGCCGACTAAAATTAGTAACGACTACGATTAGTAAAATGTCCTAACAGAAAGCAAGGCACCTGCCCCTCCGTAGTATACCTAGCCTTAAACCTGTAGCTAAGAAATTAATAAAGACTTTACTACTACTACGAAGACCACGGCGTACATCTAGCAGCATAAGACCATGCTGCTTTCGTTAGAATTCCATTGTATTAAGCCTTAGGAAGGCTACATAAAGAATGCTAGCAAGGTAGCAGCATACCTTAGATTTGTAATAACATGCGGTTTTTTAACATGGCTAAATACTAAGTGTCCTAACCTTATCCGCCCGTACGGAATAATGCGTAGGAACGGCTAGCCAAATACTATTACTAAGAAATCCACGTCTTACTAAAAGTTTTTAGCTATACTTTTTACCGTACGTAGCGACGACAGCGAGCGAATCTAACTAGCACTCTCTTATGTTAAACTAGGCGTTAGCATTGCTATACTAAGTCGGTATATAAATAAGGACGATACTAATAAACGGGATAATACGACTAGCCTTGCGCTAGCAGCCTGCTATACGCTGCTACGATTTATAACAAACGGTAGTATAAACGGGCAAGCCTAGCCTTAGTTCTAGCCGTCTAACAAAGGTAATAAACTTCTTTCTTATTTTATTAAGGATTAGCATTAGAGCTACATTGCTATGCGCTCCTACTTTAACTAAAGGGCTAGATAATAAGTGTTATTTCTAACTAAAGCCCCTTAAGAGGCGACTACTACCGTTACGTACCTCCCCTCTAGCTACGTAAAGGGAGTGCTCTTAAGTAAGACAGGCGCTACCCTTAAAGTGAATTAAATAGCGAGGCAAAACCTAGAAAGGATGCTTAAGGACATAAAGGTACTAACAAAAGAATAACTTACCCTAAGCTTTACCTAACTTATTAAACTTTCCCTCCTAACCGGCGACGAGGAGGCTAATACTATACTAAATAACCAGATTACAGATAAACTTAGTAAGTAGCTAGCATTATATTTACAGACTACTAACTTAATAAAAGAGCTTTAGTAACAACACAGCTAGGACAGGACTATAGCTTAAGAGCCTATAAATAAGCATAACCTTAAGCTAATTCGCTAAGTCGCTAAGATTATTATAAAAGGCCCTAATTATAAAAAGGACCTAGCACGTTAAAACCCTAATGTAGCAGCCTTCCTTTAAGCGCTTAGTGCTAGTAACTCTAAGCTAATTGCACAGAGTACGACCATTTATAAAACTATAGCTAGGGAGCACGCCGCTAAGACTAACGTTTAAGAGCGTAAATTAGCTAAAGAGTAAGCTCGTATTGTTAGTTAGATCTTAAACGAGAGCAAGTCGGTCGCTACATACCCTGTTAACGAGGCTCTAGCGATAGTAGGAATAGACCCCTACAATCCTAAGCACCCTAAGTTAATGTGCCTTACATTTTATAATGTAAATTTTATATTTAAGCCCTATTAAGTAGTAAACGCAGCGTTAATCGTTAAAGAGCTATGTAATAGCCCTATAAAGGGAGGACTGTTAGCAAACAAGACGGGGACGGGAAAAACCGTAACGTACCTTTTTAGCTTAAAGATAATTTAACGTTAGAAGGAAGCCGCTAATAACACGCACTTTAACCTTACGATTCTTATTATCCTAGTATTAACTATCTCTTAAGTGTTTAATAAGATCTAAACTGTTATAAGCGACGCCTTTTAGGTGTTAGTATACTACGTAACCCTTAAGGCCTTAAAAGACCCTAGTAAGCATAGAATATAAGACGCTATACTATAGCCTATAGAATTTAAACAGTAGTGTAAGCAGGTTATAACGCTTAAAGCCTAGCTAGACCCTGCTAACGGCCGCCGCATCTTGCTTACTAGCTATACTACGGCATGCTACCAGATAGTTAAACTAGGCTAAGAACGGAAGGATAATACTAACATAGTAACCGTAGTAGCCATAAGTAACGAGAATATAGTAGTAGTAGCAAGTAGTAGTAATAATAATAAGGACGACGAAATGCTTAACGTTAATGCTAAAACGGTTTTTACTAAACCCTTACTAAACATAACTAATAGCAGAGATAATAACGTTAACGAGATTAACTAGCCCGTCTAGTATAAGAAGGGAAGCCTTAAGAGCCTACTAAACATAGTCTAGTTTAGCACAGCGATTTTTAACGAGTGTTAGTACGTTAAACGACCGCTATTAACATATAAGTAGCTTATACAACTTTTATACGCGGATTATAAGATCCTTACGTCTATAACTCTATTCTTAAACGTTATCTAAGATATCCATAGCGTGCTTACAATCCTAACAAAGCATGCTAACATAATGTTTAGCGTCCCTTTAAGTAAAAACGTATTGCAAGCGCTGTTTACAAACGACTTTAAACTAAGCTTAGCCCTACTAAGCATAGACTCGCTTACCTTTAATAAAATGTCCTAAGAATTCCTTAAGGTTTTAGCAGTGCTCTAATCCTTTTAAACAACTAGGAAAAGGTACTAGTACGCGCAGTCCTAGCTAGTTATAACATAGGGACAAAACACGGCCTAGAGTACAGAGTTCCTTACAACGGAACTGTAAAAGACACTGCAGCTAATTTAACTCCGCCGTAGAATGCATACGGCACTCTAACTTTTAGATAGAATAACGGTAAGACCTAGAGACTATTTACCTCCCTTCTTAGTTACTACTAAGGTCTTAAGACACTATAACGACCTAGGCAATATAGTTGAAGTCCTTTTAAACAGCCTCGTCGCTAAAGCCTAAAAGACCCGCTGCCTAAAGGGCGAACTATAGATATAGTTACTGCTAGACCGACGAGCTGCCGCGCTAGTTGCATTTAACGCTAAGGCCGCTTACCTAGTGTAAAACCGCTGTAATAGAAGCGTAATCCTTAGCAACCTAAACATAGATAAAGTATGATAAGGCGGACTAAGCGTAAGACTAACACTAATAATGTATAAGACGAGCGTTAGTATGGCTAGGGCTATGCTACTTATAGGACGCGTAAAGATAGTAACGTACGCTATAAGATTCTCGCCTATGCTTACTAAAGTTGTATAGCTAGCAATTAAGGCGTACTAGGCTAAAGAGCGGATTTTTATTATAGTTAATTAAATCTAGGCATAAGAGATAATCTTATAAACTTTAACAAAGCTTAGCCTAGGAGTTAAGTCGGTCCGTTTAGCGCATAAGCCGATAGAGCGACGTCTTGCCGTAGCCCGTTTTAATAACGCAACGTTAAACGTTAATGTATATGTAACGAGTATAAACCTCTCCTTGTTTAGGCTAAACCTATAAAAGTATTGTAACCGCAGGGTGCTAGCCTAGTTTAGCTACAGTTTTAATACGTTTAAACAGTGCCTAGGGCGCCTTATTAGAATTAGCTAAAAGAAAAAGGTATAGTAAACGATCCTTAAGCAGGACGCCTCCTATGCCTGCCTATAAAAGGAGCGGCTTTATGCTAAGTAGTCTTAGCAGCTGCTAGCTAACCTAAACCTACTAGCCTACCTAGAGAATGCAAGCGTAAAGATTGTAACGTATAAGGTAATGCGCTTATACTAGGGCGCGCTATTTAATCGGTACGCCTAGCAGCTATAGGCACCTAAGACCGTAAGTGTATATAAGGACGAAAGCTCTACTCGGCTTAGCAAGCTGCTATTACGTGTAGCGCTTTGCCTACTTAACTTAGACAATGGCTAGCTGCTTTACAAAATGGTTAATAAGCAGCTAGAGTCGCTGCTTAGCCTGCTAACGCATAAGAACAACGCCAAGATGTCGGCAGTCGACATAATTTCTATGCTAGCCAAGGCATAGCAGCCGCTGCCGCCGCCGCCGGCTAGGAGTCGGGCCGTAGCACCTGCGGCAAGTAGGCGCGGCAGGAAGCGTTGTAGGGATGTAGGTAACGAACCTACGGTTAGAACGCGGCGGTTAGCACGCATAAGGGCGAAGAAGGCGCGCACGGAGTAAACTAAAGGATATGTAGGCAGCTATAGGGCAAGGGTAGGCCTAGTACTGTATTAAAGGAGACGACTTTAAAGAGGTCTGGCTAGCTGTAATAGCTAATAAGACGAATTAGCTAAAAAGTAATATAAAAGCAAGTAACGTCCTTAAAGCGGTAATAAGCGGCATTAAATGTTTAAAGCTAAAATAAAGTCTTAAAGCTAATAAAGCAAGAGCCGCCTTACGCCCTTAGGGTTAGGTTAGCCGTTATATCCTATAGGCCGAAATAGTAGTTATACGTAACTAGTAACGTAACTTTAGCAGTCTCCTCCTACGGGATATATTAGCTTAGCTAGCCTATAAGCACGTAATAGTAGGCGATTTACTCCTTATAGGATGTAATAGCCTAACTAACTAACGAGCATATAACTATAGGCGACCTACTCCTTATAGGATGTAACAGCCTAACCGACCTATAAGCACGTAACTGTAGGCAACCTACTCCCTATAGGATGCGATAGCCTAACTAACCTATAAGCACGTAACCGTAAGCGACCTACTCTTTATAGGATGTAATAGCCTAACCTACCTTAGGTATAAGACAATAGGTAACCTATACTATATACATTAAATCGATTAGCTATTACTAAACACGTAACTATAAGGCAGTCTTATAAACCTTTGTTAATAGGCTTTGCCTAGCTATTACATCTTATAAGACGTAACTATAACAGCAATACAGCGGCACGTGTTATAATAGGGTAAAGGCAATATAAAAAATAGTACTAAAAGTAGTAAGAAAAAAAACAGGCTAAAAGTAGTAAAAGGCGGTATAAATGTTTAAGGCTTTAATAAAGTCTTAAAGATTCTTAACCTCTTTTATTAACTTATCCTCCTTTAAACTAGTTATTAAGAGTTACTAATACGAAAATTATAATAGCAGACCTAAACTTAATTAACCTATTCTAGGCTAAAGTAGCCATTAATAAGATTAAGGAGCGACTTGTTAAGGATTTAGCGGACATATACTATAAGATTAATAACTAGATAGCTTAGCACGCGCTAAATAAAATTTTTAGCGTTATAAAGAATAAGTACGAGTTTAATTAAATTAGCCCTAGCAATAGCTAGGCTAAGCTTTACGCGCCCTAACACGTAACTAACTAGGCTATTAATATAACTACTAAGGCCGTAGCAGCCCTAGTAAAGGATAACCTGCCTAACACGCAAGGACTAAACGAGGAGGAGCTGGCCGCTACAACCCTACCCGCTACCGCCACCCTACCCGCTACCGCCGCAACCCTACCCGCTACCGCTGCAACCCTACCCCCTACCGCTGCGACCCTACCCCCTACCGCCGCAACGCCGCCCGCCGCCGTTAAGACCCCGCCCGCCGCCGTAACCCCTCCCGCCGCTACCCCGTCGCCCGTCGCCGCAACCCCGCCCGCTGCTACCCCGTCGCCCGTCGCCGTAACCCCGCCGCCCGTCCCTATAGCAGCCGTCGACCTAGACAGCGATAATAGCGGTAATAACGTTGTTGCCGCAGGCGGTAAGCGGAAAGCGCTTAAGAAGAAGTTAGGACGGCTAAAGAAGATTAAGCGGTTTAAGCAGCTTAAATCTAGGCTGCTTAGATAACTAGAATAGAATGCTAACGTTGCTGTTATAGAACTATGCGACTATGTTTAGGACGTTACTAAAGTGTTAGTGTTTAAGAAGGATGCTTACTAGTTTTGTATAATAGTTATGTAAAGGCTCTTTTATAGCACTAACTAGGGGCTAATCGACGATATTATATAAGAAACAGTAGACGTAAATGCTAGCGTTAGGATAGCTAGCACCGTAGCTTTTAGTTATAAGCAGCTTACCTACCGCTTATAAGAGGAGGAGTTTAACGTAAAGATAGCGGATTTCGTTACCTAATAGGGCGAGCTAGCTATCTATAAGGGGCTACGCAGCGGACTTACGTAGCTTCTTATACTTGCTTATAAGGTTAATGTTATTTAAAGGATAAACCGCCTAATATAACTAAAGAGACGGGACTAGACCCTGTAGCTACTAGCTAAGCACAACATTAAGCTTAAGCAAGGCGTTACTATCTACAACTATACGGTTAATTTTTTTATAAAGGAGCTTAGCCTAAAGAACACTAAGGCCTTCTCTAACTCTATCTAGGCCTAGCGGCTAGTAGCTAACGTAGTAGAATGCTTTAGCTACGGCGCACTCTTGTTTTTTAAGGGCGGTTTAAAGAGGGCGGCAAAGTAGCTAGCTACGGCGACTATCTAAGGGAACAGCTCTACGCAGCGACTGCCTACCCTCTTAAAGGCAGCCTAGGAGCTGTACCCGGGCGTTTAGCGTGTTTACGCGCGGGCAAAGACGGTCGTAGTGTAGCTAGTCCTATTAAACACCGTTCTAGCCCTAGCCCTAAAGGTTAACCTAAAGCGAAAGGGTTTCTAAGCGAATGTTGCTACGCTAACTCTTAAGGACAAGCTAGCCCTATTCTACACGCCTTACGAGTTGGTAATGCGGCCTAGCGGGCACGTTATCCCTAAAGGTAAAGAGGACGAGTTAGATAAGGAGTTTATAAACGCAATAGAGGAGGATGCCGCCGGGGGGGAGGAGGCTACGGAGGAGGAGGCCGTTAAGCGTACTACATTGTCGCTTGCTAATTACAGGCTACATAGCGACGACGTAGACGAGCTGTTTAATGCGTTGCTAGTATAAAGTTAAGAAAATTAGGTAGAGTTAGCATAGTAGTAAGGCTGTAGCAAAGGGCACGAAAAAAATTAAGGCAATGTTACCCTAAAGATTACTATTAGCACACTAAAGAATGTAAGTAATAGGTCTTAAAGCTAGAAGGGTAAGAGTTAATTATCTCCCCTTAGGGTTAAGTTAGCCGTTACGTCCTATAGGATAGGACATAAGTTAGACTCGACGAGTAATATAACTGTAACAGTCTCCTCCCTACGGGATGTAACAGCCTAACTAACCGCTAGCACGTAACAGTAAGCGGCCTACACCCTATAGGATGCGATAGCCTAACTAACTATAAACACCTAATAGCAGGCGACACACCTTACGGGATGTAATAAGCTAGCCAACCTTTAAACACGTAATAAGAAGCTTAAAATGCACGTGTTGTATTAAGGCTTATATACACGCTAGTATAGGTAAATAGTATAATAAAAAATGTTAGAGCACTAAATTAGATCGTCCTACTATTATAAGAAACGGTAAATTAAGCACATTATTTATCCTTATAAGCAAAACATTAAGCAGTACGCAATGCTTACTAAGCCTACAGTCCTACTGCCCTTAAAGGGAAAAGGACGTAAGGGTACGTAAAAAGAAAAGCTTTACTTAACGAAGGAAGAGAAAAAAGAAGCATCCTAGCTAGCTACGCAACTATAGAGGGAGAAACAGAAGGAAAAAAGGAGATTAGCGGCAGAGGCTAGCCAGAGCACTAACCTAGACAAGACATAAGATAAGATTAAATGCCTTAGGTTTATGTTAGTTAGTATTTAATAAGGAAGCTATTTATAAACATAATACTAATAAATACAATAAGCTAACACCGCTAAATATAACATCCTTATAGGCACCGTTACTAAAGCGCTATAGGAGACCGAAGAAGAGCTATACTAACCGCCCGGACGATGTGCTACCTAGTATTAAAGTTAAAGATAGCAAACTGCTAACAAAGAGCGAAAATATTATATTTACAACGCTAAGACAGGCCTAGGCAATATTAATTATTAGCTAAGGCTTAAAGATATAAATTCTATCTCGGTCTACTAGCGAGGCCACGTCCTAAAGAGAAAGATTGGCTAGCCTAAGGCTAGCAAGCTAAATTAGTAATCTCTTTTTAATTTAGGAGGACGACTAGGGTAATCTAGATAGAATAGTTAACGCTATAGAGAAGCTAAGTCTAAAGAGGACAACACCTATAGCAGGACGAGAACTACGCCTTACTACAACCTAACAAACCAGGCTAGCTAAATCGACCTAGCTAAATATTTACTAACACCTTAGTCGTAGTAAACCAAGAAAGGGGAGTATAAAATACTCTACTAAAGATAAGCGGAGAAAGGCAGCCTAGGAGAGTAGACAAAGGTATAACCTACGCACGTAAAAGATAACAAGCTAGTAAGAGCCGTGTAACACAGCTATAAAGGCTAGAAGAACTACTAGTTAGAGGGTTTAGCTAAACACCTATACAAAGTTAGTATGTGTCTTTAATTTAGCAAGACCGCTATACCGCTAGTATGTTATATTAACTTATGTTTTTAGCTAACGAGGCTACGCAGCGCCTTACAACGATTACTACTAGCATATAAAGAACAGTTAACTAGCATAAGCGACTTTAAAGAAAGTACTACATTAGTTAGCCTAGCTAACACCGTAAAGGACGTTAATAACAAAGATATAAACAAACAGGATAACAATTACACACTAAGCGTACAAGGAACGCTAAGCACTCTAAGAACGCTCTTAATACCTAGGCAACAATCTTTAGCCGAGCAAACTAATAATATTCCGTTAAGCAACCAAGAGACAAAGTTAAAGGCAGCGGCTAACCTAGACCTAGCCACAGCACAACATAACGCGGTAGCAAACGCACTAGTATCCGTATTACGTAGGAACTTAGGATGCTCCTAAGCTGTATACGACGGCTTAGCCACAGAATATAGATTAAAGCACGAACATAACGACGAGACACATAGCCACTGCTACAACATCTTAAACATTACTAACGTCTTACTAAGACTACCTAACCCTAGCTATAACTTAGCATAAGCACCTAGCTATTATGTGCTAGTCGTGCTAAACGACAATAAGCCGTTTACAATCCCTAAAGCAAAGCTTTACGCAAACCTTTAAGGTGCCTTTAAAGGGCGGACCGATCTAGCAACCCCTCCGCTATCCCTATGCCTAGCTAGTTTATATAAGAGCTAACCTAACGAATTTAACAAGACGGCAACCTTATTTAACATTAACAGCATACTTAGCTTCTTTAATACTTTAGCGTTTTGTTAGGGAGGGCTAAAGGTATATATAATAAAGTACCCTAAACTTAACATTACTTAAAGCGTGCACCTACCGGTCCTAGTCCTACATAAGAGCGGCGGGCTTAATAGGCTGCTTACGTAGCGGGTCCTACTACACTATGTGCTACAAATCGCCTTTACGCAAATAGAGGGCTAGGATAACATGCGTATCTACGTATACTTCCTACGCCTCTATAACAGCTACAAAGGCCGCAGACGAAATAAAGACGGTATTCTAAGTATAAAGCAGCTGTAAGACTAGTTTAACCTCGCCTTTTACCTAGCGGTCTAAGAAGGGTATAAGGACGACGCTAACGTACTTAAACACTAGCTAGTCTTATATAAGGCAGCTCTTCTATTAGCATACGTAAAGGTAAAGGTGTAGAAGCAACAACCTAGTAAAACGGACACTATCCTACAAGCTATAAGACAAGTGGTTACTTACTACCTATAGCTACAAACACTGCTAAAGCTTATAAACAAGCTTTGCACACGCGTTACTAGTATTGCTAGCCTAAAGGGCTTTATAGATTTTAGCTTCTTCTTTATAGCAAAGAATATTAAGGGCATGTTTATACAGTTAGCTGCTATAGCGGTAGACATGCCTTCTTTGCTTACGGCTTAAGATAAGCAGTTTAGCAGCCTAGTTAGCAGGTTTACTGCCTACTAGGATTGTATATTTAATAATAACTACCTTAATTTACATTGCGTCTTTGTTAACATTGTAAAGCAGGATACGTAGCGGTATCTAAACAAGCAGGTGTTACTATACCAGACTTACTGCTTAGAGACATACGTAAAGGAGTACCTTACACTCCTTACGTTACTGTCTTTAACACTAAACAAGCAGTAAAGGAGGGTAGCAAAAGAGGCAGACCTAGAAAAGCACTAAAGCTAAATAGCAAAGGGCTAGCAAAGCCGTCTAGCTAGTAGACAAGCCACGCCTTTGCAACCACCGGTAGTTACGTTTTATCTATAGGCTAGCACAAGAGATACTATAGGTGTAACGCTTAAGGCCGCGCCTACCGGTTAAGACCGCTAGGCAAGGCTTGTTTACACGCAGTGTTATAACGTCTTAAAAGCGCTATTTAATACACAAAAGACCTACGTGCTATAGGGTAAAAACCTAAAGACGTTAGCGTTTAACAGCATTTACCTACGCAACGTTAGCCACCTTAGCCAAGCTAGCAGTGTAGTTAACGACTAAGCAACAAAGACGGTAACTAGGGCATATAAGCAAGGAAAGATAAGGGCTATAGTAGCCATTAACAACATAAAAACCCGCTTATACGGCGTACGCTAAGAGCACCGCGTTAGTATGTTGCTTTTTACTAGAATTTAAACGAGGTAGCACTAAGCACAACTAGCAAGGGCGGCTTTTATGCTAGGCGGAAGGGCACTACCTTAGCTTATAGTGCTAAGCTAGGTACTTAGGCAGTTTCTATTTGCGCAGCTTAATCGCCACTGCCTAGCATTCGAGCAGGTGTTTTAGCGCACCGGCAAGGCCTATAGCTTTAACGAGACGGCTATAATAATAATTATGCTCCGTCTCCTACGCTAGTGCTATAGCAGTAACTCTATTTATAACTTGTAACTCCTATTTAAAGACGTTTAGACTGCGGCTAGTAGGCGGGGCAAAGGACAGGTAGTAGTAGACCGGCAGCAAGGAAGAAGCGCACAGCATTCTATACCTACAAAAGAGAGTTAGCAGAACAGCACCTTAGACGACGACACAACGTCTTTACATAATAGTAAAGCTAACTACGGCATTGCTTTAGAGGAACTGTTTAGTAATAGCGATTCTAGTTATAAGGAAGACCCTGCAATAGAGCTGTTTAGCAACAACGATAGTGTAGTAAGAGACTTTAGCAAGGGCAGTAGCACTAGGAGTAGTGTAAAGGGTAACGCGGCTATTGTTTTTCTATTATAGCTAACCTAGCAGTTTAAGGAGACAGCTAGGCTAGGCTTGCTTAAGTTTATAAAGCAGTATAGCTTTGCTTAGTAGCAGCCTAGAAAGCTAGACTAGACTATATAGAAGCTTAACGATAAGGTAGCGCTTACGCTCTAAAAAAAGATGCTCTTCTAAGGGGCTAAAGACTATAAGCGAGTAAGCGCGGTTAAAAGCGTGGCCGATTAAACAATACAGGCTTACGAGCTTACACGTCTTATATATATAGAGCGCGTTATAACTATAGCTACTCCGTCTACAAGGAAACAAGCGAGATAGGTATAGTTTGCTATACTTACGGCCTAGGTTATTAGACGCTTTAACCTAGACGTGTAAGGAGTAGTGCTAGCGTTAGACAGCCGTAACCGTAAACTAACGGACGAGGCACGAAAAACCTACCTTGCTAACAGGCTACCGGTTTTTTGCTAAGAGGCAATAAAGCCGCTTTTTTATAACTAGCGCTTTTTATAAGACGACCCGTTTAAACCGGTAGTAATGTAAGGGACCTAACTAATAAGGTCTTCCTATACTGCTATAGATTTTCTATTTAACGTGTTAAACTATAAGGACAATGTTAACAATCGGCGCTACGGCTAGGACAACTTACTATATTGTAACATAATACAACGGCTATACGCTATAATGGAGGACTTGCCTAAGAACTATAGATTTAACGTATAAAACGATAGCCTGCTTAGGGTATTTACCTTAATATACTAGATTTTCCCCGCCCCTTTAGCAAGCAACTTCCTATAATGCTCTTTAACTAGAAAGGATAACAAGATTTACAGGAGTTACTAGTAGTACCACGTCTACTTACGCTTAGAAGCTATTAAACAAGTTTACATATAGAAAAGTTACTATAAACCCTAGTAGCTATCCCTAGTAGAAGGGTACGTAGCGTTAGTATTAACAGAAAACTACACAGAACGATATTGTAAGGGTATGTAACGCGACTACCCTTAAGCTCTTATGTAAAAAGGAAGAAAAATCCTTATTAGCGTTATAACCAAACCCTTACATATTTATGTTAAAGATTACAGGATAAAGATTTTTAAGCTTAAGTTTATAAAACGGTATTCCTTTTGTTAAGGTGTTATAAAGAGCACATTATAGATACCGAAACTAAAGACTTATAAATACGAGACACCCGACCAGGAACCGCGCTAAGAGTTTAAAGGCGGGAGGGGTTAACCTCTTACTATCTAAGGGGGGTTCCCTCTAAGGGTAAAGTTTTTAAAACTAGCTAAGCTGCTAAAGGCAAAGGTTTTAAACCTGTTTAATAGTATATTTAAAAGTAGTAGGTGGTAGGTAATGTTTTAATAATATGCTGTTTACTATAAGGCAGGTCTTAAAGTTTTGTTTATAGCGTTTAATAAGGATACTATTTAATAGGATAAAGCGGGCGTTACACCTTATAAAGAGGCGTTAGCAGTAAGTTACGTAGTAAAAACCTGTAATGGTTGTGTTAGTGCTGCCGTTACATCCTATAGGGAGGGAAGCGTAAAGTTACGTAACCTACGTAAGTATAAAGTTACGTAAAAGTAACATAATGTTAGTGTTAGGGCCGCCATTATACCCTATAAGGAGGTTACATAACTTACGTAAGGTAGTATAAAGTTATATAGAAAAGTAACGTAAT
>RQWE01000447.1:0-14432 GCA_004028395.1 Leptographium galeiforme
CCGCGAGTAGTCGTGGCAGGGTGGTGGAGGACGGGTGATGTACTCGTAGTCGAATGTGAGCAGAGGGGAGCTGGCAGATGTCAGATCTGGGTGGTTGCTTCGTGTTCGTCTCCGTCTTTTGCCCTCACTTGGTCACTTACGGTGCTTAGTGCCCGTGTCTGGTCTGCTTTATGGCTGCTAGTGCTGCAACGGCCAAAGTGCTGCAACCGTGGTCCGCCGCACTTGTAGCAGCAGCTGCTTAGCTGCTGATCCTGACTGGGAATAGACCCTGCGAGGCGAGTGGCTATCCTGAGGGGTGGGCTGCACGCTTGGGGCGCAAGTGGGAGCACGTTGGAACCCACACGGCGGAAGCTGGGGGTCACGGAGAGGGTGAGGGGAGGGGGGGGGGGAAGGGGTAGTCGGGAGACACGAGACGGGAAAATGGAGGTATGCGGATGATAAGGACCGTCGAGGGTAGCGGTCGATCGGATTGGCTGCTGCAGGTGATGTGCGTTGGCGATTCAGCGATTCGGCGATTCGGCGATTCAGCGATGCAACAGTTTGGCGGTTTCAGCGGCGCAGTGACTTTAGCGACTCTAGCGACTTTGCGATTCAGCGACTCAGCGACCCGGCAAATGCGCTTTCTGTGTGGCTGGGAAAAACGCAAGTGAGATATAATATCGGTGGGCTTGGAGTGGATTGGAACTGGGGCCGTGGGGACGTCTATTATCTAACGTGCCAGGGCGAGAGAGAGGAGACGGGCTTGGAGAGACAGAACAGACTGGACGGGAGAGACAAGCGGCGGCCGAATCGCGGCCCCCCGGCTTATATAGGGCGGGAGGAGAGAGGCGGGCAGAATCTGTCGCCGTGAGAGGCGTCCCATTTGCGGCCGTGGCAGTCCCCGTTGGGTTCGATGGGCTCTGCCTCTGGACTTACATCTGCCATCCGAGAAAAGGTGACGAAAGTCCACCTGACCCACCTGCAAAAAAGTGTCTACCGGAGCGTAGCACCAGTAGGAAGTAGCGCCAGCAGCCCCCAGGCGGTAAGGGAGGCCACAAAACGGGGCCGCAGGGGCGCCTTCGGGCAGCAATGCTGGAGGTCCCTGGACCGGTTTGCTTCCTTGCGTTTCTCTTGTCTTCCCGTGTCCCTCTGGCTTTGATAAAAAATTCTCAAAAAACCTTTGGTGGCCGCCTGGTTTTGGACGCCGTGGGACGCCATGGGCCGCCATGAGACGGCGTTCTGTCTGTAGCAGGGCCGAGGCGCGCAAGTCGTTGGGCCCGACAGAGGTGGACGTTGCGTTGAGGTGTGGCTTCAGCACAAGGCTGCGAGGCGCAGTGGGGAAAGACAGGCCGTGGCTGGGGCTCTCTGTCACGAGCCAAGTGCCGAAAATTAGATATCATACTGTCCGTCATGGTGGCTCGCATTCTATGTTCTCGTGTCTCCTCTCCCATGCGACACACACACACACACAATCATGCCTTGCTCGACAGCTGTGGATGGGCTACGGCGGCCCTATTTCTTCGGCGGGTTCTGCGGATAGCCCTGGACAGAAGGAGGAAGGAACATGCGATCACAATAGCGCTAGACGTGGGTTGGGTTGGCCATGAGGGACGCTGGCTTTCCTTTTTTTCATTTGCGGCCGGTGCAGGAGCAGTGAGGGGCACCATGCATTTGGGGAGGGGACGGAAGGCGGTCAGCGAGAGCGAAAGAGAGGGGTGTGCGAATAGCGGGGAACCACTGTCTCTTGAGCCACAACGCGCCACACGTATGAGATCGCGTCGTTTTGGACCATTGCCAGTCGAAAACGCGACAAAACAGAAACAGAGAAACAGCCACCGAAATGTCGCATCTTGGCATTTACCTGGAGCAGATCTCGGCATCGTGCCAGGGCATAGATAGCCTGCCGTGCGTCTAGCCCCCCCCCGTGCCGTCGCCTTTATGTTGCTAACCTAGCTCCAGCTTCCCGCCACCAAAGGTCTTTACGAATGCGCTGCTGTATAACGACGACATCACCAGCCTGATCCGGGATACGGAGGCACACGAGCGGGCGCTCTTCTCGGTGCCGCCGCCGGCCAGCCGAGCGGCGGATACGGTCGCCAGCGAGGCCGAAGAGGGCGCCGAAGCCGGTGCCAAGCCATCACGACGCCGTCAGACAGTCTTTAATGTGACGGGAGGCGAGGTGACCACGGGTCCGCCGTCTGCGCGACCCAGTGCGGCGCCGCGACGCCGGACGGCCGTGGCGGCGGTTCTGGGGGGCGACCTGCACGCGCAAATCACGCGAAGCGGAGGCAAAGGCGGCGGCGGTTCAGCGGGCGGAGAAGCGGACATTAACGTGCTGCTGGAGGGAGCCGAGAAGCTGTGCTCCGTGTATGCACTGCCGGGGGCGCTCGAGAGGATCCCGGTGCTGCGGCAGAAGCACGCGCAGCAGAGCAACACGCTCGCGTACTACGAGGCCAAGGTCACGGAGCAGGCGCAGAGGCTGGAAGAGATGAACCGTGACTGGCGCGACGGCGACGAGGAAGAGGAGGAAGATGATGGGGCGGCGGCGTCGCTGCAGGACGAGGCGGCAGAGACGGACCTCCGCCGCGAAGAAGAAGAGGTGCGTGAGCTGGAGCGCCGAAAGAAGGAGCTCCAGGAGCGGTTGCGGGCCATGGAAAAGGACCTGGGCGGGCTGCGGAACATGTGAAGGAGGGATGAGAGGGACCCTTGACCTATGGATGGACCTATGGACTACGGCCTATGGAACCTGGACACCTACGCCTGCTGCTTGGCCTTGGAGAACGCGGCGACAAGAGCGTCAATGTCCTGGGCGCCGCCGACCTCGACGGTGTCGTTGATGACGAAATGGGGCACGCCGTGGATGTCGCGGGCATAGGCCTTTTGGACGTTGGCGTCGACGGTGGCGCCGCCCTGGTCGCTGGCGAGCCAGGCGCGGGCCTCGGCGCCATCGATGCCGGCGCGCGTCGCGGCCGCCACGAGGTCGTCGTGGGAGGTAATGTCGCCGCCGTCCTCAAAGTAGGAGCGGAACATGTTGGCGACGACAGCGTTTTCCAGGGCGGTGTTGCCGCTTTCCTTGGCCTCCTTGGCCTCCTTGGCCTCCTTTTCCTTGGCCAGCTGCACGAGCCGGTGGGCGTCGCGCGTGCTGCCGACCTTGCCCTCGTACGTGAAATCGATGCCCTCGGCGGCGCCGGCGGTGCGGATGCGCGCAAACATGGCCATGGATCGTTCGGCACCCCACTTTTCGGCCATGCGCTCTTTGCTGGAAATGCCAACCTTGGGCGCGTTGGGCTCGAGGTAAAAGGGCATCCAGGCCACGGAGAAGCGGTCGTTGGCGCCGCCAGGGACCGTCTTCTTGTACACGTCAATGGCGCGCTCGAGGCGCGTCTTGCCCATGTAGCACTGCGTGGTGTTAGCGAATGCCACAGTCGTTTGGTTTAGTGCTGATGTGGCCGCTGACTGACAAACGGGCAGACGACGTCAAAGATGACGTTGATGTTGATGACGGCCATGGCGACGAGGGCACAAAAGTACACTTTAACAAATGGAAGTCGTATGGAAAGTCCACACAGAAAGCTGCCCCAAGAGACTTGACGTTGGCTCACGGAACTGGATATATCTGACTTTGACCGTGTTCGGCCGATTCTATTACAAAGCACAGACGGAAGGAATGCCGGCCAGCGGCACCGAACAGCGCTTACACGCGCAGTGGGGCGCGGTCCGGAGTATTTCTATGGGGTATCTAGGCACCGAACTCCGGGATTCCTACGGGAATCTATTATTGTGACACCGTTGCATTCGGAGCACAGTCTTCCTGGCGCAATTATTTTTGTACGGTCGGACTTGTCGTGTCTCGCCGTGTCGCTCTGGACATGGTACAGACGAGACGGTCTCGGAATCTGGCGCTTGGGCCGGTCGGCTCTTTTGGTGTGCATACTGCTAGCACACACATGCTGCATATGTGTGGCGTCCACAGGCTCCATCAACTGGGCTCGTACCGTCGACAGGCCTCCTGCAGAGCGGCTGTGTTGTTCCGGCGATGGCCATCCCAAAGACCTCCCCTGGGACCATTCTGGCGGTCACTCCGGCGGTGGTCCGGGCGAGCAGGCGGCCTCCAGTAGTCACCCCGGCGAGGGCGAGACGCTGCTGTGCCGGCAACGTCGGCGGCGTCGCCGCGGAAGCTCTTTTCGGGGGCGCCGTACTGCACGTGGCGGTCCCAGCTCTCGAGCGTCAAGTAGGGGCTGCGCAGCCAGCTGCGCAGTTCGTGCAGGAACAAGCGGGCGCGGTCGCTGCCGAGAAAATCGCGCAGCAGCTCCTCGGCCTGGCCGGCGCTGCCCTGCGTGTCCATCGTCTTGAGGATGGCGACGACGTACTCGAGGAGGAACTCGCGCGTGGAGAGGCGGCGGGCACTGGCAGCGGCGGCAGCAGCGGTGGCAGCGGTGGCAGCAGTGGCCGTGTCGTTGCCATGGTCATGGTCGCCCGGCAGCAGGACGGCCAGCTCGCGGCGGATAAAGGTGCGGGCGCGCGAGACGAGGTCGGGGTCCTGGACGAACATGCGGGGGGTCAACTCGCGGTAGTAGCGCGAGTGGCGGTTGGCGCCGACGTGGAGAGCGTACAGGCCGAGGCGGTAGACACGACGACGGCGGTCGAGAGCGGCGTCAGAGGAGGAAGAGGAGGCAGGAGAGGCGGAGGCTGACGATCGGGGGGCTCGGTCTCGTCGTCGTCGCAGGACACCCGTGCTCGTGGATGGCTGAGATGGAGGCGTGATGGTGGCGGTGGCGGCGGCCTCTTCGTCTTCGCTCGGCTGCGGCACGGAAAAGGTCTTGGGCTGGCCATCGTCATCGCCGTACTGCACGGTGAGGACGGTGGCCTTGCAGAGCGGGCACGAGGGCCGGCGCTGCAGCAGCCAGCTGACGAGGCAGAGAAAGTCAAAGTGGTAGTGGCCGCAGGGCTGGGCTGTGCAGGGCTGGGAGACGGCGTCCAGACAGATAACGCAGCACGGGTCGTCATCGACGGCCGGCAGCGGCGCGGTCTCCGCAGCCTTGTCGGCATGATCGGCCTCGTTGGCCTGATCGATCTTGTCGTTGGCCTGTTGAAGGCCGTTGTCGATGCTGTCTGTTGCCAACAAGGCTCTGCCCCCGGCGAGCGCCGTCGGCCCCTTTTCGCTGTCCATCATTCCCAGAAAGTGGCCGCCACGCACACGTCGTCGTTGTGGTCGGATGGCGCGCAAAGGAAATGTGTCAAAGTGGCGACTGGAAAAGGTCATGGACAGACGATTGGCCGCATTGGTGCAAATATGCATGCATTGGTGCTTGCATAAGCACAGTGGGGGCCGGTGCGCTGAAAGGGACGCGACGTGACCGCTGTTAGAGACCCCGCCGTAAAAATCGGGAGGCGCGTTTTTAAAGTCGCGTCTGGCCATATATACCGCGACACCACATGCATGAGCACTCCACCTCGGCGACACTTTACAGTTGCGTTTTCTTTTTGCGTTCACGACCACATCCAACACGATGCTCAGCACAGAAGAGAAATCCGGCTACGAGGCCGAGTCGCAGCAGCTGCGCCTTGAGCTCAAGACTTGGGAGACGGCATGGGCACGTGACCACAACGGCGCGAAGCCCGGCCGAGCCGACATTAAGCAGCACAGCGACATTGGTAAGATGCGGGAGGCGTGCGCAGTGCAGGGTGCGGAGGGTAGAGTGCAGAATTCTGACATCGTGTCGACAGCCTGGAAGTACACGGCCTACAACCGACTACGAGCCATTCTGTCTGGCAAGGCGGCGCCGGACGCGAAGAAAGACGGCAAGCGAGACGACGAGGCCACGAGACATAAACGCAAGCCGACCGCAGACGCGCCTTTGCAGACGCCCTCAAAGCGACAGCGGTCCTTGGAGACGCCGCGGAAGACGGGGGCGGCGGTTGCGGCCGACGCGGTGACCCCGTCGATCTCGCGGCGACTTTTCAGCCCGGCCGTGCCCACGTCGATTGGGCCGACGCCCCAGCGTGACGGCCGAGTGCTGGGCCTCTTTGACTTTCTGGCCGAGGAGGCGAGCGAGGCCGAGCGGCGGCGGGTCCTGGCGGCCACACCGTCCAAGGGTGGCAGCATCGAGGCAGAGCGGTCGACGGCCCGCGTCGCAGCCGAGGCTGCGCTGCCCTCGCCGCCCTACGCGCTGCTGGCGGCGACGCCGCGAAAGCAGACCATGGGACGATACGGCGACGACGACGAGGACGAGGACGGCCATCGGCGGCTGGGACGCACGCCCATGTCGTCAGCGAAGCGGAACCTGCTGGATCGGTTTACAGCGACGACGACGACGACTACGGCCACCAACGCCTACATGATCATGTCGCCGCTGCGGGCTCGCGACGTGAATGTGGGAGCCGACGGTAGTGCGGCAGGGATGGAGCCGCAGCCGTTTACGACGCCAACGTTTCTACGGCGAGCACCCATGATGCCGCCGGTGGACGAGAACGGCGAGTTTCTGTCGCCCCCGGGACGGCTGCTGCTGCCGCGGAAGCCGCTGGTGCGCAGTCTGAGCAGCATGCTGGCGGGCCTGCGCAAGATGGAGGATGACCGGCTGGACGAGGAGCTGGACGTGCTGCGGGAGCTGGAGGGAGAGATGGACCCGAACAGCACGACGAGCAACGCGAAGCCGCAAAGGACCGACTCGTCCAAGGCGATGGAGCCTCCCGAAGAAACCCCCGAGACACACGACCACCATCGTCTGCTGGGCGGCTTTGACGACGAGGGCCTTTACGACAGCGAGCCCGAGACACAGGCCGGCCGCGACGGCCAGCCGCTGCGGGTGTATAAGAAAAAGGGCCAGAAGCGGACGACGCGGCTGGTGTACATGCGGCCAACTCGGACGAAGCGACCAGCCGCGGAGACGGACGAGGGAGCCGACAGCGAGGCGGAGCAGGTGGAGGAATCACACAAGCCAGAGGAGCCAGAGGAGCCAGAAGAGCCAGAAGAGCCAGAAGAGCCGAAAGAGGCGAGCGACGACGAGTACACACAGCAGACTGCGAAAAAGAGCCAGAAGGGGGCGGCGGCGACGGCGGCGGCGGCGACCGATGGCCCGGTGAAAAAGGCGGTGCGCAAGGTCAACGAGCTGGCCCACGCCAACTTTAAGCGGCTGAAGCTGCGAAATTCAGGGGCCAAAGGTGGTCAAGGCTTCAATAGTCGGTTCCGGCGACGACGGTGAGCCGGTGGGGTCCTGGATATATGTACGAGTATTCATAGACACTCGTATTACATACCCTACGGAGTATGAATGAAATGACGTGGATGATCTCGAGGAGAAAAAGCTTGGCGAGCGATCGCTGTTGACAGACCGAGCACAATGGTATTACGGAGAGTGGGCAGGGGGGCGAAGTAGGGCGGTTGCTGTGCAACGGGACCTGTCAGACCGGCAGCAGACTACTCGTAGCGCCCGGTCGCGCCTGCCTGGCTGGCAATGCAAGGCCGCCTTGCTGAAATGAGATGCGCTTTCCGCTTTCCGCAACAGGCGCCAGCAGCTGGAGCTGTCCGGGTGGGTCTCGATTTGTCTGGGCCCTTGCATGTGTCCTGGGGGAATACGGTTTTTGTATTTTCCTCGTAGCGCGCGGCGCCGCCTGGCCGCAAGTGATACACAGGGGGCACATGGGGGGGGGGGGGGTATTACGGAGTAGTACTAGTACGTCGTAGAAGCGAGCTTAGGTGGGGCAGTCGCCCGTTTCCGGGTCAACAGGACGACCAACCGATTGTGTTGACATCGCCGAGAGAACAAGTGAGCCCCACGAAAAAAAGCGGGCGCCCACTGGCCGGACGACGGGCCAGCAAACACTGCTACCGGTAGTATTTTGCGCTCGTATCGGGTCGGTAACCTCGCAGCGTCCCCCCCCGTCTAGCGTAAAACAGCCCGGCAACTGAGCAACGACCGCAGGGATCCTCTACCTCGTACTCCTCTCGGATTTCTGGCCGCAGCCCTTTTTGTCTCTTGGGGTCGCCACCCTTTTTCTTCCGCTCGCATTCCTCTTCCTCTCCTCTTCTCATTCTTTCTCACTCTCATCACTACCAAAAAAAAACAGCTTTGCGACATTCCAACCGGCCAAGCCCAAGCATTCCTGCTTGTGCCTCTACCACTCATTCCCAGTCTGGTATCCTGACTCCTGTCGTTTCCGTCTCGGTCCTGTCCTCCGGACAATGGTACCTCGTCAAGCACATTGCCATTGAACGAAAGGAGAGCACCGTGAGCAAAACAAAACAAACTCCAGAGCCTGTTGAACCAAACGAACCCGCGAGCCTCTCTCTCCTCCCTACTACTAATCCTCACTCCTCCGCCTCGCTACTAACCCCTCGACTCCTGACGCGGTACTGATCTGGTGTGTCGTTTCGGTCGTTGCAGGCACGAGAAACTACCATAGAGGGCCGCCGTTGGCGTGCATTCCTCTCGAGCCGTCGGCGCCGCATTCCAGCGTCTCCCTCGACGCCCCGCTCCCTGAGCCCGCCTCACTGCGCCGAGGTCGGGAGGGGGTCCTTTGCAACTTCCCACCCTTCTCCCCGTCCCCGTATAACGGACTTGGGCGGGAGGACTCTTCTTGATCGGCGCGGCCGAACCGAGCCGCCGCCATGGCACCTGCTGTGCAGGTCGGGTGGTACCGTACGTGATCCCTGGAATGTGTCAGACTTGTGTCCTCTTTTGCTAACTCGGTGCTAGGATTCCTGCCATTTCTCGGTTACCACCATGTGTTGATGATCATCATCGCAGTGGCCATTATATTATTATGTAAGCAAAATTTCACGATACCGCGTTTCTATGCATCACACGTCTGACAAACGACACAGCACTCCTCCTGGCTGGCTGCTCTTCTTCCAGTCCGCTGATGCCAGGAATCTTCCTCCTGTCACTCTACTACCAGAAATACACGCCCAAGCCGGACACGTCGCAGGTGGACTATGCGGTGACGAGCAAGATCAGCGCGATTGTCGGCAGTGCAAATCTGCAGGCGCGCGTTGGCTTCTTTGGCATCTGCATCAATCCTGATGGCGGTGCGTGGCTTTGCTCGAACAACGCCACGGCGCTGGCCAACGAGATCAGCGTGGACCAGGATCCGCTGAATCTGATCTGGCTGGCCGCGCAATTCAAGGACATGATTGTCTTTCCCTACCTAATGTGAGTTTTCAGTCTCTTTTTTGTCCTTTGGCCTGGATGGCGGATAGCGCTGACGCCGATCCCCAGAATCATCGCCATCATCTTCGCCTTTGTCTGTCTCCTGCTGCTGGCCACCTTTCCCGGATGGCACGAGGAGGAGGACAGCGAGGGCTCCGAACAGGAGGTGAAGCCGTTCCCGTCACGCTTCGTGTCGCAGATCGCGCTGGGCATTATCTTTGTGTCGGCCATTTTCGTGCTCGTGTCCGTCCTGTGGCAGCACACGGCATCGGTGGCGGCCAGCGTGATCGCGCAAGACTTTGGCAACGGCAGCGTGCGTTCGGGCATCGGTACCAGTGCTATGGTCATGGGCTGGTTCTCGTTTGCACTGCTGATTGTCGTCACCATTGGCTTGCTGATCATGATCCTGAGTATACGGGTGTTGAACCAGCTGGCCGATTGAGCACCATGAGCCTGTTTTCCTTAATTTTCTTTCCGTCAACTCCCCTCGACACGTGCCAGACACGACACCAAGACGACGACTACGACTACGAGCACGAGCACAACAAAGCACGTGCCTAACACCCACTGGCCACGGTGCCATGGGCGATTTCGACCACACGCGAGCAGGATTGGGGGGAAAAACCTGACACGACGATGGCAATGGACCGCGATATTGGGACTGCGGGATTAGTATATAGATGGGGGGGGGCACAGCAAACAGCATCTGCGGCATTTGAAATTGATTTTTTTTCATTGAACAAGTGAGACTTTTTTTTGGTGACAATGGATGACAAGTGATTATGGATCAGTAAAGGGAAAGAGGGAAATATGGCAAGGGGCCGGTGGTTGCATGTAGTCAAGATACTGTCCGTAGTACCGATCATGGTCCACGCTCAGTTGTGAAGGTGGGTATCGCTGCAAAGGCAAAATGCAAACGGGAAGGGGCCTCATGTCGGCCGCCGGAAGGGATGGGCTTCGGTGTTCAGAACCCACTCATCGAGGCTGACGACGTCGGGCGGCGCAAAGAGCAGGTAAAAGTACTTTAGCGTCTCGGAGAGCCAGAAGCTCTCCATGCGGTCGGCCTGGTCAAAGCCAGAGGCGATGGTGACGTCATTGATGGCGCTGTGGCCGTTCTCGGTCAGCGTGGCGCGGATGATGGCCTGGAACATGTGCCAGCCGCGTTCCTGCCAGACGGGGTTGCCGGTGATGCGGTACAGGTACCAGACGGACTCGATGGCCTCAGGCCTGGGATGGTCAGCGGGGGACTGTGTGGGATAGAGAGAAAGAGCAAGTGTCGGGGACCTACCGGAGAATGTATCTGCGGTCATGGATATTCACAAAGCCTGGTGGCAGTCTCAGGGAGGAGATTCGCTCCTTTACGTATTCCTCGTGCGTCTGTGGCCGCTCGGGCTTCTGGCTCGGTACGACGGGTGGTGGTTGCGGCTTTTTGGCAACAGGCTCGGCGGCCTCGGCGACGACCACCTCTGGGCCGACAGACGATGGGTTGTCTCTCTCGGCTGGGCTGACCGTCTCGTCGGCAGTTTCGATGGTTTCGACACTTTCGACAGGTTCGACAGGTTCGACAGCCTCGACAGCCTCGACAGCCTCGACAGCCTCGACAGCCTCGACAGCCTCGACAAGTTCGACAGGTTCGACAAGTTCGACATCTTCGACAACAGGTTCCGTAGCATCCCGCTTGCTCAGGATGGCCTCCTCCGTGGCCTCCTCCGCGCCCCCGGCGCCCTCGCCGGCCGCTTGGGCTTGCGCTTCTGCTTGCGCGGCCTCCCACAGGGCGAGCTTCTCGCGGTAGTGCTCCATCTGCTTTTCGCGCCAGGCCATGCCGCCGTCGAGCTCGTTGTGCCAGAGCGTCTCGTTCCACGGGCAGTCGACCGAGTCCTCGCACGGTATGACGGTGGAGAACTCGGGCATGATGCCCGAGGGCATCACTTCATAGGCCCAGACGCAGCCGTCGGCGAGCATGGCGCCGATCTCGACGTCCTCGGGCCGGTCAAAGATGCGGCCGCCCATGGCAAACATGCCGCCGAGGAAGCAGGTCAGGTGGGTGACCTCATACGTGTAATCCAGGGTCTGGTCGGTGCTGTCGCGGCTGGAGGCGCGGGCCGAGAACAGGATCGCGCGGCTCTCGTCCTGGATCATGGGCCGAAACAGCAGGTACTTTTTGACGGCCTCGATCACGTTCAAGTGCATGGTCCGGTACTTTGGTACCAGGCCGCCAAGGAGGAGGTAGAGCTGGTGTGTGAGCGAGGGATCTGGAGGGGGAGAAAAGGGAGATGAGGGAGAGTTTACCTTGGGAAAGTATTCATAGGTCGAGTCCTGGCTGCCGCCCATGCTGTAGGATTCAGTGCCACGAGCCCTTGTCAGGTTCTGAGGCACGCAATCCCAGTCAAAGGTTTCGGCGTTGGCCTTGAGGGGCGGAATCGGATGGTGCTTGTTCAGGGCCGTGTGCGGCACGACTGCGCCCGTGACGGTGGCCGACTCGACTGTGACATTGGCCGACGGCGGAGAGTCGGCGGTCTCAGAGGGCTCAGACTTCTCAGACTGCTCAGACGGCTCAGACGGCTCAGACGGCTCAAAAGGCTCAGACGGTGCCAGAGTCTCTGGCACAAGAGTCTCTGGCGCCGGGACATCCTCGGCCTGCCGCTTGTACAGCACGCTCTCGTCTCCTTCGCCGTCTCCGTCCCCAGACGCCTCGGCCTCCTCGTACGCCTCAGACGCCCCGGGAATGGCCTCCTCGTGGTCCTTGTGGGCCATCAGATCGGCGCGGAACTGCGGCGGACGGTAGCCTGTGGGCTCGGCGTCGGTGTCGTTGGCGGCCGCGGCCTGGGCCTGGGCGGCCTTGCTGGAGCCGGCCAGCCGCATGGCGCCGACGGCGGCGGCGGAGCGGTTGCAGCCCGAGGCATCGACGCGCTCGGGAAAGATGCCGTGCAGGGCCGTGCCGGTGCCGGTGCCGGATGTACGGTTCTGCCACTCCTCGAGGGCGTCCGTGATGCGGGCGGCGGCGTCGTAGTAGCGGTCGTCGGTCGTCAGCTGGGCCAGCCGCGTAAACTCCATGGTGATGGAGCCCATCTCGGCGACGCCGGAGGCGATGGAGGCCATGTGCGGCTGCGACGCAAAGGCCGGCGCCCAGTGGTAGTAGAGCACGGGCATGCGGTTGGGCGTGTCAAACACGCCCATCAGCACCTCGGCCAGCTCGATGGCCTTGCCCAGCAGCGCCGGGTACGAGCCCTTGTCGCCGCCCGACACGTCATAGGCCCCGATGAGGCCGCCGAGGTAGCGGATGACCGTCTCGAACACGGGGATCTCGTCGCGGTACGGCGTCACCGTAAAGTCGAGCTGCTCCACCACCGCGTACGCCGCGTCAAAGTCGTCACGCAGGCCCATGATCCAGAGCGTGTCCATGGCGTCGACCAGCGTGGCCGCCCAGCCGCAAAACGGGTCGCGCGAACCATTGGAGATCGGCGTCAGCTCGTCGTGCGCCCAGGCAAACTGCCGGTAGCCGCCCCAGGCTCGCCGCATTTCTTCGCGCACGGCTGCCATGCGTGCCTTGCGGATCCGCAGCGCGCCGCTCGGGTCGTCCGTCTCCTCGCGGAAGGCGTGTTGGATCGGCGGCACGAACTCGGGCGTGCCCGTGGGCAGCGTCATCAGCGACCCTTCGGGTACGGGAAAGTGCTCGGCCTGCTTCTCCCAGTGGGCCAGGTCCGTCGGGACCGTCTCCATCGTCGTCTGCTGGAAGGCGCCTGGCGGGTTGACGGGGTGGATGGGGGCTTCGGCCTCGCGGTCTGCCGTCGCTGGTGTCGGCGTGTCGGCGTCGGCGTCGGCCTCTTGGTCTGCCGTCGGTGGCGTCGCCGGTTCGGCGTCGGCCTCGCCTTCAACCTCGTCGACCTGAGCGACCTCGGCCACCTCGTCCTCAATGGTCGCTGCTGGCGGTGGACTCGACTCGCCCCCAGGCACGGTCGCTGGGGGTTGTGCTTCGGGGACAACCTTCTCGCTGTCGGAAATGCTGTGGGCGGGCAGCACCTCGGCCGGGGAGGCGGCCGAGCCGTGGCCGGTGTTCCATGACGGCGGTGGTGGCGGCTCGTAGCCTCGGTAGACGGCTGGTGGGGTCGGCTCGCTGGTGCGGGAGAGGTGGAAGAGGAGGAAAATGGTGATGGCAGCGCTGAAGAGCAAGAGGCGGTACCTCCGGAAGCGCGGCATGGTTGACACGTGTGGGTGCGGGCGCGCTGAGCGCCGCGGTTCGAGTCGGGGATGGGCAAGCAGCAGCTTGTAGTTTTACCCTTTGCTCGTACTCGTGGCCGCGACAGAGACAGCTCTCAAGGTCGATCGCGAGCCAACATGGGGCGAGGAGGTGGGAAAGAGGGCGAGAACGCGGGCTGTGACAACGAAAAGGAGTACTTTGTAGGGGAAAAAGGACGTCGAAGCAGTCGCAGAATCGCACAGCAGCAGCTCGTGGGACCGCTGTTGCGAGGACGTCTGGGGGTTCGGATCGTCGCACACTTTCACGTCGTGTTCGAATTGGTGTCGCGTGCAAGGCTCAGCCAATACAAGGCCGTAATACCGATGGCCCTTCCCCCCCCGGTCTGTGGAGCCTTTGAGCGGGTGAGATCTGTGGCGTGGGCAGAGGTAATGGGCCGAGACCGACAAGGAGCTTGTTGCGGGGAGAAGAGCACAAAAGCACCAAAAAAAAAAGGAGTCTGAGAATACAGGAGAAAGGTGCAGAGTAAGAGGGCCGTAAGGGTGTACGACCGAATTCCGATCTGGGAAGCAGCGGCGATGCAGGACCAAAAAAAAGGGAAGGCGCCTCTGTCGGGCCACGATATCCTCTTCTCCAACTCACCTAGCACGGAGTACGGAGTAATGCTCGAAAAAAAAAAGACAGCCGAGGGGGCGCTGGGGCACAAGGAAGTTGCCTAGGCCGTCCCAGGGCCAATCAGCAGGCCAGACGCCGACATGGCCGCCTGGCCTTTCTGAGCGCCCAGCACGCTGTGTGTCTTGGCAAAAGGACCATTGGCGTCTTAGCTTTGGACACAATGGGCTGCCCAGAAGGGCAAGTCACAGAAAAACGAGACTACTCGTAGTCGGTAGCAAGCTCCCATTGGCTGACACGGTCTTTCCGAGGAATACGGGCAAGTGCGCTTCATCTTTGCGTCGCATGGCGTAACATTTCTCCATAAGCTCCCCTCGCAGTGCAAGCTCGTATTGGCGGTAATGACTCCCGCCCAGGAATAGGGGGTTTCCAGACCCACTGCTACGCTAGCGGGCCACCTAAAATATGCTTGCTGGTAGCTGCTGCCCGACGAGCCG
>RQWE01000448.1:0-25085 GCA_004028395.1 Leptographium galeiforme
ACCTTGCTAAACTAAGAAAAGGAGGATCTAGCTTTTAGGAAGGGAGGAAGGTTAAGGACGACAGCCCTTATAACCTACTAAGGCGAAAAAGCGGCTTTAGGAAAACGAAAATCTTATAACGTCTATAAGATAAAGCACTTAATTAGCTCCTTTAACCCTTGCTATAACGCTTATAAGATCGTCTACTTAAACTAAAGCTTTGTACTATAGATTAAGACTTAGCTAATTAAGGGCGATAAGGCAGTAGTTAAGGAGTAGCTTATAATCTTAAAGAATAAGGAGAAGGTAACTATGTAGCGCGAAAAGGTCTTATAATAAAAGGAATCTAATTAGGATTTAACCTTTACTAAAAAGGTTAGGTTTATAAGAGTTACCTTTAGCACTTCCTTTAATTTAAACTATTTTAAAAGAGACTAAATTATTACAAACTTTAGCGTAAGCTTATAAGGGGTAGTATGCAATGTGTAACTAGACAGCGCTATAAGCAGAAAGAAGGATAATATTTAGACTTTAACTTAGCAAACAGTAGCTAAGCGGAAGGCTCGGGCTACAAGAATTATATATAGGAGACAGCCCTAGTTAGGGCTACGGATTGCACGTAGTGCGATTAGGGCCTGGCGCTATAGTGTGGCGCCGAAGTGCTAGGTCTGGGCTACGCCACAGGTGGCGTAGCCCTGTATAGGTTGCCTATGCAGCAACTGCTTGCCGAACTAACGTTGTAAGGTTGCCGCGAGGCCGTAACCCTTACACTATCCCTCCCCTTCCTAACGGGGCGTCTTCGCTCTAAAAAAGATAGTTACGTATGTAAGGGCGCGCGCTCGTTAAAAAACCTGGGCTGTGCCTTTAGGAAAAAGAGTTACGTTGCTTACTAGGTTGTTAGCGGTTGGCCGGCTATTGCGCCTAGCGCCGACTGTGTTCGATTTATTATAGAAGCGTATACGGCTCTTTATTATTAGTAAGAGTAATACTATATACGTTTATAAGCCCCTTCCTTAGCGGCTTTGCATACGTATAGTTAAGGAACGCTTAGGTTGCCGTTAACTAGGACGTAAGGGAGGCTAGTCCCCTTTGTCCGCTTCCGTTTATAAACGTCGTCCTGGTTTACTATATTAATAAGGAGTCCCTCGTTAACTAGCTAGCTAGCCCTTACTTACGACGTTTTGCTAAGCGCTAGCTATTAGGTTAGTTTTACTAGTATAAAATAGTTGCCCTAGTATAGGCTAAAGGGCTACCTATTAGCTACCCCTTGCCTAGTAGTTACATCTTATAGTGTATCCTAGCTAGGATTTCTTTAAGATGCAAGTTAAAAGAAGTTAGGTTTCTTTTAAATGCCCCTTAGGTAGGCGCTAGGATGCCTTTAAGTATTAGTTAAGGGATCTGCTTACGTAAATTAGACGAAACTAATGTAGCCGTACCTGCCTTAGAAAGAATTTCGTCCTATTAAATTTAAACGCCTTTTTTTATCCTTTTAATATTTTTAATTACGGTAAGTAGCCCCTTTTTTATAGTTAGTAAGCACTAGGCGACCGGGAAGCGAGCGTTAGGCAAAGAGCCGGCGGCTAATTAGCTAGACTATGTCTAGCATTGCTAAGACTTGCAACTTTATGTTAGGCGCGTACCCGCGCTAGGAGGATAAGGACGGTTAGCTAGAGTGGGCTAATACGCCTAATAAAGAAGGAGTAGGTCCCTTATTAGCTAGTAACCGGTTAGCGATTGCTAACCGCTTGGTAGTCGCCGTGCATACAATGCATTACGCATACGCATCTAGACTTAGCTAACGAGTACCCGTGCTAAGTCTCTAATAAGAGCTTAGACAAGTGCTTAGGCTGTGTAGCTAATAGCTAGAAGTATGTGCTTATAAGTGCTCCTTATAGCGACTAGTAGCCGCCTGCTAACCGACGGCTTGCTAACTAGATTCTAAAGGATATAGTAGGCCTAGCTTAGGCTATTTAAGAGTTTTATAACGCCGTCGCAACCCGCCTTAGCGCAGGGGGTTGCAACCTGGTGGTTACCGACAGCGCTAAGGCTAAGCGCATTACGCGCTAGCTAGTCGCCTTGCAAGCGGTAACGCTAGCGCTATAAAAGGCGCTTAAGGAGGACGAGTACTAGGAGAAGGCGCTTGCTATGCTTACGGCTAGCGGCCGCAACCTTAAGGCGCTAGTAGCTGGTAACCGGTGCTTGCTACTGCTATAGCTGCGTAGCACTAACCTGCTAAACATGTTAGACGAAGAGGCCTAGGATAAAATCTAGGCGCTGCTACCGTTAACTCGCCTAGCAGGCGTAGCGGAGTTAGCGGCTTAAACCCGCTTAAACTAATGCCTCTAAACTATAGTATGTTTTATAACCGATTAGGTAGCGCTCGGCTACTAATCGTTGCTTAGTCCTAGCACTAGAAGATTGTACTGTCGCGGGAGTAGCTAGCGCGCGCGGCGGTCGCTAGCCGTAAGGGCAAGCTGCACTACACGGTGTAAGGGGGTCTGGCTTAGCAGGTCGAGCTAACCTAGGAGAACTAGTAGCAGTTAGCAACGCGCTAGGTATAGCTGTAGTTTCCTTAGCTAATGCCGCCTAGACCGCCTAGCAAGCGAATAAGACGCGGCCGGGCTCTAAAGTTAGAGCCAGAGCCTAAGCAGGCTTAAAAGACGCCCGCTAGCGCGGCTAGCGGTTAGCGTAGGCACGCCGGCATAAAGGCGCCCGCGCCCGTAACGGCGGTTACGCCGGGCTCTAACACTAAGGGGTTTGTAGAGGAGGGGTTGGCCGGTTTAGCTAATAAGGACAAGGAGCCTAAGGAGGAGGGAGAGGGGGCTGCTAGGGCCTCCTAGGCTCTGGCGGTGGCTAGGCCGGGTAGCGCTTAGTAGGCGACCGGTAGTTGCACGTAGGGGGCGCTTTAAGCGCCTAGGAAGGGGAGAGGGACGGTTTAACCCTCCTTATAAGGGTCGACGGTTATAAGGTAACCGTTAGACGCGTTAGGCTGTAAGTAGCGCCTAATACACTGATTTTTTAGCACCCTTAAGGGGGACGCTAGGCAACCGTTTAGCGATAGCACTTGCTAGTACTCGTTCTATTTCTAGTGCCTTTTTACTACCTCCTTCTTATAGGACTAGAGGCGCTGTGCTGCGTAGGCTAAGTGCTCCTTTAGTTCTTACGTGTTATACTTAGCTAGCTAACCTTTTTATTTTACTAGGAAACGGGTACGTAAGCCTTTACTAGTGTAAGCTACAATGTCCTTAACCTTATACTCCTCTTAGTTATCTACTAGTTTAGGGTATAGCATGTCTTCTCTATCTTAAACCGTAGGGGTTTACGGTTTTAGCTTTAACACGTAGAAGACGTCGTGCTTTTAAGCGTACTATAAGGGTAGGGCAACGCAATATGTAACTAGGCCTAATTTCTTAGTAATCTAAACGCGTATAAACGTAAGGTTAAGCTTTTGTATGCCGGCTAGATTAAGGTACTTTGTTAATAGCCTTATAAATTCGCCTTTTATAAATTCCTTATATAAGCGCCGCTTATTATACCCCTTCTTCTAGCCTTATAGGGCGCGTTCCTACAATGCTTTTAACTAGCGCTATACGCTTAGTAGCTAACTAACTCGCTTGCGCGCGCCTTTTACCTTTGCCTCGTTAAAGGGGAAGTTATTTATAAAACGGGGATAGTACGCATATAGCGCGTAAAAGGGCGAAGTGCCCGTTGTAGCGTGCTACGCATTGTTATACGCAAACTCCGCCGTGTTAAGAACCCTTGTCTACTGGTTCTGCTCTTGCTTATAGAACGATTGTAAGTAGCGCTTAAGCGTCTAGTTAAGCACTTCCGTGCCCTTATCGGTTTGCAGGTAGTAGGCGGTTAACATTATAAGCTGTACTCCTTATAGCCGCATTAACTCTTACTAGAAGTTGCTAGTAAATAGCGAGTCTTGGTCGCTTATAATAACCTTAGGGAGACCGAACTTGGTCTTTACGCGGTTGTAGAGCAGTTGGGCAACCTTGGCCGCCGTAACCGTCTTCTAGGTCGGGATAAACATCCTATGCTTTGTGTAGCGGTCGACGACGACTAGGATAGAGTTATAGGTAAGGTTGTTTAAACCTATACTATTGCCTAACCCTGTAACGAAGTTAACGCTAATATGCTAGAACGGATGCGCTAGTAAGGGAAGCGGCTAAAGGTATTTATACGGCTTATAGCGCGGCACCTTGTTACTTATACATAGGTAGCAGTTAGCTAGGAAGACCTTAACGTCCTTAGTAAGGCTAGGCTAGTAGTACTTCCTTATAAGAAGCTTTACAGTCTTATAAATGCTTATGTGGCTAGCTATTAGAAAGTTATAGTATAAGCTAATTAAACGCGTTTATAAAGCGTTTACTAAGGGGACAACGAGGCGGTCCTTATAAAATAGGGCCCTGTTAGCTTGCGTATAATAGGCTTGCTCCCTGCAACTCTTTATAGCCTTTGTAAAGAGGTTATTTAGCGTGCGGTCCTTCCGCTACGTGTTTTAGATAGTGTTATATAATCGTAGCTCGATGTGCGGCTATAACGGCTTAGCGTTCTTAACTATAGCATTAACTTCCTACACTAATAGTAATAAGGCGGCCGCCTATAGCCCGTTTAGCAATAGGGCGGCGAGCTAGAGCTTGTTTAAAAGGGTAGGTAACACATCGTTATAAACAATATTCCCTTTTATATAGTCCGCTTACTACGAAAGACCGTTTGCCGGGTTAGTAGCGCCCGCCTAGTGCTTAAGGTTAAAGTTATAAGCCGACAGTTAGAACACCTATTACGCAATGCGATTCCGTAGGTCCTTCGCTAAAGCTTAGACTACCCCCTTAAGGGCCTAGTAGTCCGTTAACACGACGAACTTTTAAGGGAGGCCTTTAAGGTAATGCTACTAGTGCTTAAGGCTCTTAATAATTATAAGTAGCTCTTACTAGCCTACCCCCTATTACATCTCTTAATCTAATAGCTTTTGCAAGTAGTAGGCAATTAGGCGCTATTAGTCCTTTGCTAGCTAGGAGATAATCCTTAAGATAGTATAGCCTAAGGCGTCTGTCTTTACCCGCGTAGCCCGCTTAGGATTGTAGTAACGGAGGATGGTAGCTAACGTAAAAGCGTCCTTTAGCGCCTAAAAGGTAGCCTTAGCGGTAAGATTCCCTTAAAAATTAAAAGGCGCGTTTACGCTACGGGTCCGCTTACTATTTAGCGAGGGGCCCGTTTTTATAAGCTCCGTAAGGGGCCTTACGATACGGGAGTAGTAGGAGATAAAGCGCTAGTAAAAGTTAGTAAACCTAAGGAAGGACTACACGTCCTTTACGCTTTTAGGTTCTGGCTAATCGGCAACGGCTTAGATCCTTATAGGATTTATAGCTAGCCCTTAAGAACTAATTAAGAACCTAAGGAACTCTACCTGTTCCTTAAAGAATTTATACTTAGACGCCTTTACGTATAGTTTAGCGGCCTGTAGCCGTTTAAACATAAGGCGAAGGTGCTTCTTATGCTCCTCCTACGACTAGGAGTAAATAAGAATGTTATTAAGGTACACCTTGTAAACGGTCCTTACTAGCCCGCTTAGTGCCTAGTAAATGTACGCCTAAAACGTCGCCAGTGCGTTAGTTAACCTAAAAGGCATAACCTAAAACTTATACAGCCTATACTTAGTTTAGAAAGCGGTCTTTTACTAGTTAGCGGGCTTTACCCAGATCCGGTAGTAGGCCTCTTTAATGTTTACCTTTAAGAAGACCGTAGCACCGTTTAGGCGGTTTAATACTTTACTTATAAGTAGGAGCGGGTAGCGGTCCTTCTTAGTTACTTTGTTAAGCGCCTAGTAGTTAACGTATAAGCGGAGGGTGCCGTCCTTCTTTAAGATAAAGATAACCAGAGCACCTATAGCGCTTTTACTATGCGTAATCCTACCGTTTGCTAAGGAGTTATAAATAAACTAACAAAGCTCCTCTTCTTATACTAAAGAGAGTAGGTAAAAGGGCTTATAAAAGACCCTAGCCCTTAGCTTAAGCTTAATAGCATGCTTTGCGTTAGGTAGTAAAAGAAGAGCTTGCGCTTATATAACGTTAAAGACGTTAACGAACGATCGTAGGGTAAGAGGCAGGTCTGCGTCCTTAAGAAGTTCTTCTAGGTCGTCGTCTACCGTTAGGATGCAAGGCTTGTAAGAGCCTAGCTTTAGGCTGGCTAAAGTAATAGCAAACGATCGCTCGCTACGTAGGATTTAACGGGCTATTTAGTAGGGGGTCTTAACTACGTATATAGTAAACGACTAGTCTTACTATAGCAGGTTTAGGATAACCCCTAGGTATCCTAGGCCCTTATAGCTAAGGATAATTAACTTAGGATCGCCTCCCTTTTAGCTAATAGCTGTAAACACTTAAGTAGATAACTAGGACTGCTACCCCTTAGTTATAACCACGGTAAGCGCGTATAAGCCGAGTGCTTAAAACGGTCTCTTGTTTATAGCTACTAGGTTAAGGTTTAAATAGTGCTTTAGTAGCTTTAGACTAAGTCGTTATATAACCTTTAGGTTAACTACATTTATATTTAAACACGAATCTATACGGGCTGTAACGTTAGCCCTTTAGCTACTCGACGAGTAGATCTTAACTACCGCGTAATAGCGAGGGATAGGTTCTTCCTACATTTACGTAGGCAAGGTTAACGGCGGGCGAGCGTCCGCCGTTAACCTAGTTAGTTTTCTAAGACCGAGTCCTTGTTTAGGAGGGGTAGGTCTTTAAGAGAGTCCTTTACTTTAGCTACTAGTTCCTTAAGCTAGGCCCTTACCTTAGGCTAGGTATACTCTCTAGCCTAATGCCCTGACTTACTGTAGTTTTAACACTTTTAGGATACGTTAATGTTGTTTAGGGGGGTTTTAACGGGTCTTGTTTAGCTAGCGGTTAGCGGTTGCTTAGCGGGTGCGTAGGGCGTAGGGTTACGAGTGTACTAGCCCGTTTTAGAGCGGTAGCTAGACCGTAGGTCTTAGTAAGGACGCTTTAGGTTACGCTTATTAAAGCGGCTATTAGTTAGCTAGCGCTTTTATAACTCTTCGGGCTTCTTCTACCGTTCTTAGGTCTGGGTCTAGTGCTCTTTATAGGTAGTAGCGATTTTTAGGGCTATGCTAAAAGATTTACTAATAGTTTTGTTTTAATACTACTTTCTTAACGAGTTGTCTAGCCCTTACTAATAGCGCTACGCCGTCTTGCTAGCTTAACTAGTATTGTTACTAATCTTACGCTAAAGGTAGTCCTACTTACGCTAGTAGGCTATAGGGGAGTCGCCGTTTTATTAAAGGTTTTAGCTTTCCTTATAAATATAATGCATTTAAAGCTTTAGGTTAACGTGCTTTTAGTAAACGAACGCTATAAAATAGGACTACGTTAGTCTCTTAATAAGGGGGGTAGCGATTCGTAAGCAATTATAATGCTTCCGCTAATCTATAACTAGGTTGTTTATTAGGCAAGAGCTAGCCTATATAATTTTTATGTTATTTAAGGCGTTATAGCGGCCCTTAGAGCGGTAAGCGTCTTTAACTACCGCTAGCCACTCCTTTGTCTTAGTAGCTGTGGCTTTAGGGTTTAGTTAGCCTACGCCGTACTACGGCGGCTTATCGTCCCTATAGCGATTGCTTAGCAGGCCTGGCTGCTAAATAGCTACGGCATTAGCTAATTAGCGAATTATCTTTATAAGCTAAGTATACTTATCTAAACCTAAGGTTAATTAGGTACTAGGCGCGTCGTTTAAGGGCACTTAGCGGGAGGTAGCTAACGAATTAAGAGTTAAGGTAAGGGTGCCTTATAGGTAGCTACTACCTACATGTTTACGCATAGGCGTTAGGGGCCGCGGCATGCGGTTAGGCAAGGTTCCGCTTCGTAAACCGGTTACTTTATAATTAAACATCGCTCCTTATAGAATAGAAGTTAAAGAATGTAAGGGGTAGTATGCAATGTGTAACTAGACAGCGCTACGAGCAGAAAGAAGGATAATATTTAGACTTTAACTTAGCGAACAGTAGCCAAGCGGAAGGCTCGGGCTATAAGAATTATATACAGGAGACAGCCCTAGTTAGGGCTACGGATTGCACGTAGTGCGATTAGGGCCTGGCGCCACAGTGTAGCGCCGAAGTGCTAGGTCTAGGCTACGCTACAGGTGGCGCAGCCCTGTATAGGTCGCCTGTGCGGCGACTGCTTGCCAAACTAACGCTGTAAGGTTGCCGCGAGGCCGTAACCCTTATAAAGCTCTTACGTTTTTAACGATGCTAGCTTTTTTATAAATCTAACTCCCTTTAAGGAGAGTGTAAAAACCGGTAATAAGACAGTCTAAATTACTAAAAGAGGGAGCGTTAAGCTTAACTTAATGCTATATAACGGCTATAAGGCTACGTTAATACTTAAAAATGCCCTCTTTTATAAAACCTTCTTACTAAATCTAATAGCTACGCTTTAACTTAATAAGAAGTAGCTTTACTAAAACTAGGAAATTAGGACGATTTACTATAAGGATAGCGAAAATAATAGGACGCACTTTACTAAGCTAAAGTTTAAAGAAGGACTTGCTTTCTTTAACGTTTAACCGTAAGAAGTTAAGGCTACGGCTAATGCTTTTGCTACGATTTACGTTAAACTTAATTAGACCTTTATACTAGAAACGGTAAAGTTTAATTAATCCTTTACATTAAAGACCGTAATCTTTAATTAAACTAATTAGACCTCTCTTATAAAGTCTATAAAATTTAATTAGGATTAGATTTATAGTAAAATCGCGCTTTCTATTACTACCTAGTCTAACGCTAATATAAAAGCTAATCTAACTGTCTAGCACTAGCGCCTAGCCTACGCAGGACTAAAGGCTGTTAAGGAGGTCCTTAGACGATTAGGCCTAACCTTTTTACGCGGACTAACGACGATCGAATGCGAAGCCTGCGTACTTGCTAAGGTAACGCGAGTTAATAGTAAGGCTACAATCGTCCCTATAAACAAGGCACCGTTTGCCAAACTGTCCATTAATTTCTTTTTCTTTAACCTAAGTTAAGACAGCTACACAATGCTAGCTATCTTTAAATGCTTAAACACTGGCAATATCTAAGCAGAGACCTTTAAGTCTAAGGATTAAGCCGGCGTGCTTAACTTTGTGCTTAATATGGCTAACTAGACGAAACGGCGTTTTAACTGCGAAATTAGCGTTATTTACGGTAATTAAGACCGTATTTTCCTTGCTAATAACCTAACCTAAGCAGCCTTTTAAATTAAAGGGATTAAAACTAGACTTACTAATCCTTACACTTCCTTAAAAAACGGCTAGGCCGAAAGGGTAGGCAAGCTAATTAGTACAAAGGCTTACACTATACTAATTTATAGCGGCTTGCTGCTAGACCTTTAGGACGAGGCTGCTATAGCTACTGTTTACATTTATAACAAGACTGCTATAGTAACGACGGGATTACTATACTAATAGCTATACTAATAGCTAAAGGACTATAATCCCTAGTTTTATAACATAGACCCTAATTAGATTAAGCCGTTAATTAAACATTTAAAGGCCTACGGCTGTAGGGCCTACCCCTTAACAACAAGGGCGCTTACTAATACGCATAAAAGAGACCTTAAGACTAAGCCTTACGCACACATTAGCTACCTTGTTAGCTACTAATTAACTACTTAATTCTGTATTTAGGTCCCTTTACTTAATAAGGTTATTATAAGCAGTTACGTTACCTTTAACGAGTCCCTTTACTATACCGCGCTGCCGTAGCCGCCGTAGGCTTAACCGGTTATAAATCCTAACTTTATAATCTAGCTAAAGGAGCATAACGCTATTTACAGCGTCGCCTCTTTACAGACATAGACAAGACTGTCTAAGGGGGTAATAACTAATTAGACTCCTTCTAAAAACACCGTTAACTCTAATTAGACTCCTCTAGCTAATAATACTAAAGTCTAGCTAATTAGAGCGCTAGACGACGACACCTTCCTAAACGCGTTAGAAATTCTTAAAATCCACTACCTAAGTAGTATATTAACACTAGGATCCTTTTAAACTGTAAATAACGATAAGATCGCTAACACCGATTAAAGTTGTTATTAACCTATATCTCCCGAATTAGCTTAATTGGCTAAATATGGGGATACTATTAAGGTTACGATTTAAGGCTTAAATAAAGAGAAATCGCAGGAAGGAGAATTAGCCTAGCCGACGTTAGAGGCTACCCTAGAGGTAATACTAATCGCTAAAGACTGTACTAAATCTCCTAAAAACCGATTAGACTGTAAATCTCCTCCTCCTCCGCTAACAATAGCTCCTCCTCCTCTTCTTACAAAGCCTTAAAGGCTACGCACGCAACGACCTCCTCCTTTACTAACTAAGCCTTTATAACGCTTAGAACGATTAGTTTTAGCGCGTAGGACGCCTAATAAATATCTCTTACTAGCCGTTAAGCAGATAGCGACGCCTACAATCGACATAGCCCTCTTAACGAAAGGAAGGCGTAATTAGGCTAACCTACTACTGCTACTAAAGTTATATAGGGAACTGCTGCGGCACCTATTGTAAAAAGATTTTAAGACTGTAATAAAGGCTAAATTAAATACCTTAAAGAAGGCAAACACCTTTAACGAGATTAGGATTTACTAAGGCTTAAAAGATAATCTAATTCCGCTAAAGTAGGTGTTTACTTATAAATTTAACAAATTTAATAACCTTTAGCGTTATAAGGCAAGACTAGTAGTTAGGGGAGACCTTAAACTTTTAAACTAGTTAAATAACTACGCTGTAACGCTGCTAATCGGTTACATCTGCATCTTACTTACAATCGTTATTAAGTTTTAGCTCTGCCTACTACAATTTAACGCAGTCTCTACCTTTACGCAAGTAAAGATTAACGCGCTAGTTTACACTTATCTGCTACTAGGATATAACCGATTAGGTTACTGCTAGGAGCTTTGTAAGGGGCTTTACGGCTTGCGCTAGTCCTTTACATTGTAGTATTAAAAGCTAATTAGTGTTGCTTAAACCTTAGGATTTATAAGACCTTTAGAAAGTTTATGTATCTTAATAAACGGGAAAATTATGCTGTTCTTCTACGTTAACAACATTAGGGTAATCTTTTATAAAAAACACTAAGCTTACTAAGACCTAATCTACGTTAAGCTAATAGCTGCGATTAAGCTAGAAGCTAAAGGGGATATGTAATAGTTCCTTAACATTAATTTAATCCTTAACGGCTTAAGAGGCCTCTACCTTTTATAGGAAGCCTACCTTAACCGTTTAGCAACTAAATATAAGATTAATACTAACCCTTATTACTTACTAAGGACCCCCTTCCCTAACTCCTTACAAGTTAGCAAGATTAACGCATTAACAGATTAAGCTACGTTTAATTAGATTAGCAAATACTAGGAGATTAACGGCGAAAACCTATATCCTACGATTATTACTAGAATTAACGCTGCCTTTACCTTTACCTTCTTATCTTGCTTTTTTACTAACCCTACCGTTTAGTAAGACAAGCTAAATTACTACTTGCTTAAATACATAGTAGGAACTAAATTACTATGTCTTTACTACCTTACTAACTACGACGGACCTAATCTAAAGATTTATTTAAACGCTGCCTTTACTAATAGCGCTCTTAATTAAAAATCCTTTTACGGCTACGTAATCTTCCTCTTTAGCTACTTAATACTTTAAAAGGCTAGTAAACAACCCTTTATTAGTACCTCGTTAACAAAGGCTAAATTCCTTACGTTAGCAGCTACCGTAAAGGAGGCTATTATAATAACACGTCTCTTAGTTAACCTAGCCGTTAAACTTAACAATAACACGCTTACAATCTTTTATAATAACCGTTAAGCAGTACGCCTTATAAAGCCTTTAACAACAACTAGTAAGAGCGAGGTTAGGTAAGACCTTACTTATAAAAACAACTAAACTAACAACAACAAACCACCTACTAACTACTTACTGTTGTGCTAGGGCCGCACATTAACGTTGTGGTAGAGCGTGGATAGGTAAAGCTGCTAGCGGAAGGTTATTTTATTAGTAGTTTTAGGGTATAATGGGTAGTCCGTCCGGGATTACAAACGCAATCCTAAACGGACTTGCTTTTCCTTCTAAATACTGTATGCCTAAGGACGTCTTCTTTATTGTCTTCCCTATATTATTCTCTTATTGCCTCCTTAGCTCGCTCTACCTCCCTCCCTTTTCTAAGAAAGGGGGTGCTGTTCTTAACTTATATAATTAAAAAGGGCGGTAGTAAGTAGCAGAAAATGTTTTACTATTCTAATTAGTTAGGTAGGTATTTACAATTAAGCGATCCTAAACGGGATTACTTTTACAGTCCTAAACGGGATTACTTATATAATCCTAAACGGGATTACATTAGTAATTTCTGTTTAGGATCGCTAATTACTAATAACTAAGGGGTAGTTACTAGTTGTAACTTACTCCTCCCTTAAAACATTTTCTAGCACTTATTACTTTAGTAAAGAGAAGGAAGTGTAAATAAAGGAAAGAAAAGGAAGGGTAACTGCCCGCCCGTCTTATTGCAGACTAAAGGAAAGAAACAAACAAACAAAACAAATAAAAGCAAACCTAGCGTCCTCTCTAGTTAGGATTGCGCATTGTTACCACCTCCCTTAGTTTTTACTCCTAATCCTAGGCAGCCCGCTTTACTACCTCCTTCGCTAGGTACTAGTTTATGTTTGCGACGGCCTGCTCCTTATTATCTATAGTAAAGCGCCTCCATCCGGTCTAGCCGAGGAGCGCCGTAAGGGCTACTAGCGTAAAGGTGCCGGTGCCGCTAGCAAAAAGAGGGCGCGTCGTCTTAATGCAGGCCATCTTAGCTGTAATGTCCTTAATCTCCGTAGGCAGGTTAGCTAATTGCTTCTTCCGCTACTGCCTAAGGACAACCGTGCTCGTCCCATCGTTATTGTTATCCTTAGTAAAGGAGGAGTCGCCGTTACTATTAGAGTTACTAGCCGTAGACTCTAACACCTCCCTAGCGTTAGAAAACCCACTGCCTGCTTAGCTAACAGCTTAGCTAGCGAGGTAGGCCTACTTGTTCCGCGCGGTCTTAGCAAAACGCCTCCCGATTAGATTAGTGAGGGGCGCCACTTCTAGGGCTAGCCTAGCAATCCTTAGGGAGACACGTCTCCCTTTTAAAGCCTCTTAGGTAGTAGCAGCCTTAGCTAGCTTGGCTAGCTTAGCTAGCTTAGCCGCCGGGGTCTTAGGCTATAGCGGGGTAAGGGATTAGTACTTTAGCGAGGCTATGTCCTAAAGCTTGCTACGACGGAGCACTAAGCAGCAGTACCTGTCTATGTACTAGTTAACCTGCCTAGCTAGTTCCTTAGCGTCTACCTTAAGCATGCCTTTAGTGCGCTGTTTTAAACCTTCTTTTCCTAAGAGAGCCTTTTTTAACTTATCCTCTACTACCGCTTCCGTCTAGCCTTTAGTCTTGTCTAGGGTAAAGCAGTTTAGGATTGTAAGCTTAAGGAACATGTTTGTAGGGTAGCCTGCTACTAGCATTTTAGGCTTGCGGAGGGGGCTGCAGTTACTATGGCCGAGTTCTAGGCGTATAAATGCAATCTAGGCAAGGACTATAACCTTCGCTTTCTACGTTAGGGTTATAGCCATGCTAATGCCGGGGTAGGGGTGCCTATAGTCCCTTAAGTCCTCCTATCCCTTAATCTAAAGCTTGCTATTCTTGTTCTAAACGGTCTTACGGAAGAAAACCTGCGTAGATTCTATAACATAAAGGCTGCACTGCTATTTATTAGTCTGCTCTGCCCCTGGCCTATATCGAACGGTTATTTAGCCCTTTACCTTAGCCCCCTTCTTATACTAGTCTAAGAACTTAGTCGTAAGTTCCTTAGTAATGCCTTAGCGTCTAGCCCTAAGGCTGTTAATCTAGTACAGAGTCTGAGCGGGTTAGTTAACAATCGCTAGTATAAAATGGTTCCTATTAAAGACTAAGGCTATAAAGAAACGCTTGTTATACTTAGCCTTTAGGTTAATTATAGTCTTTATCTAAGCTTGCTATGTTACCGTTGCAAGGAGGCTAATAATAGGCTAAAGATCCTATAAGATTATAACAAGGCTAGCGCAAAGGGAGCTATCCAGCATCCAGTCCCGCCGCAGCAGCATGCCTTCTAAATTAAAGAGCCCTGCCACGTACAAGTACATCGTTATACCGAACAGGCCTAAGGTATAGGCGCGGCGGGGGGGGAGATTTAAGAACGCACGTTCTAGGGCAGCAGCATTAGCTAAAGTTACATTCTCTAGGTCGTAGTAGGATGGGCGCCGTAAGATCTTAAGCCGGGTAAATCCTAGGTCTAGGAAAACAGTGCGGTAGCAGTGTTTGCTAAAGGATTTGTTCTAAGGGTTAATGCCCTTTGGCTAGTCCTCCGCCGAACGGACGGCGGTGCAGGCAGTAGTAGCTACGCTTAACTCTATGCTTTTATTTATAGAGGAGAAGAGAGGGGGGGGGGGGGTAGAAGAAGAAGGGGGGAAAGGGTAGAAAAGAAGAGGAAAGGGTGTTACGTTTAAAGGTAATCCCGTTTAAGACTTTAGTAATAGCCGATTAAGAAGCTAACAACGCTATAAAAGGGGGGGGGGGGGTGGCTATATTGTCTACGTAGTAAGGTTAGTAGTTATAGTAAATGCTTAAGAGAAGGAGAAGAGGTAGATTTTTAGTGCGTTAGGACAACCTTCTTATACGTAAACGGTTAGCTCTTCCTTTGTTTAATTTAATTTTAAAAAGGACCTTTATTTATTCTTATAATAAAGAGAGTCTTTATAAGTGCGTTTTACCTTAAGGCCTCTTTTTTATAAAAAAGAAGTAAGAATTTTATAAGGTAGTATGCTTATAGATAGTAAACGCAAGGCTTTTTTAGGTAAATTTAAACGAGAGTTAAAAAGAAACATCTTATATAGGATCTATTTAGTATAATCTTAAACAGGATATATCTTTAAGGGTAGAAAAGCCTTTTCTCTCTTTCTCTCTTTACACATTACTATTAACACTTTACTTACATTTTTCTATTAACAACTACTATGTCTAAACGCAAAGTCTTTAAGCGGTCTATAACTAAGATTACTACTTCTCCTCCGCCGTTAAAGGAGACGGAGGAGAGGGAAGACGATTTAGCCTTATACAACACGTATAGGGTTGTAGATGCCTAGGTTCCGCCTATAAGCCGCGGTGTATAGCGCGTTCTAGGTAGAGAGATTGCTTATTAGCTTCCTATAGCGATTCTAGTACTAGGTAGCTTTTATACCGTTCTTTATAGCTTGCCTAAGCTCTTAAAGCTTATTAACATTCGCTAGCTTTAGGCCCTAAGGGTTAGGTACCTAAGCTAGGCCCTGCCTTCCTCCCTAAAGGGGGTTTATGCCTTGTCTTCCGTGCTAAGGGTAGACAGCGTTATGCAGGTGTATTTAAAGGCTAACGTCGGTGCCTTGCTGTCCTGCTAGCACATTATGTACGCTAAGGAGACCTTTAGGATCCCGCTTAGGCTTACAATAGCCCGACTTATAAGTAATAAACGGCGTACGCGTGCTTTATTTGTTTAGGCATATAGCATTTGTAATAGCGCGCCTTGCCTTTGTTGTAAGAATTGGATGTTTAGACAGTACTACCCCTTAGTTAATAAGAACGGCGAGGTGGTAGCCCGGCGTTACGTTATGCGCCCGTTTTTTAAATGTGTGTTAATAGGGACCCTAGGCTACCTAGCTGCTTACGCTAACTGTCTTTTTCACGTTAAGGAGAACCTTTGCTCCTTTTTAAAGCTTTATTAGGCGAAATACCCCCCGTCTTACCAGCTGTTTACCTGTCCTAGGATGGAAGAGGCTCTGCCGCTGCGAGCGTTAAACCCGGTGGCGTACCCGCCCGAGGACTAGTCCCTGTCAGCGTTAATCGATATTACGGCCGTTAAGGAGGACTAGGAGGTGCGCGGGGCAGCTATGTTGGCTATAGTAGCGGCGGCTACAGTTGCAGCGGCTAAACGACCTGTGTTAAAGCGGTCGACCTAAGAGTAGAAGAAGAAGGCCGCTGCTCTATCTAGCCGCTTAGCTATTAGGGTAAAGCGGTCCGATTAGACTTTGCTATAGGCATAGGGAGGTCTGGCTAGGATAACGATTTTAAAGTTAATGCTAGCAGGGGCAAGCGGCGCGGGGCTGATTAGGATAAATGGGTTAGTAGGCCGTTTAGGACGAGGCTAGAGAGACCGTTTAGGAAGGGGTAGTTGTGTATAGTAGATTTTAGGGGTAGTTAATAGCTCGTTTTTAATGTTATAGTCCGCTATTTCGTTTTCTATTTACTATATGCCTTCTTTGTCTTAGACAAACTTCTTTAACCGGCTTAAAGGATAGGTTCCTTAAAGGGCTACTTTATTAGGTTACTAAAGTTTGTAGACGTAGTTAGTACTAGCTTTACAAATAATAAACGGACCGTTCTATTAGTATTAGAGCTTGTCCTTAATAAACTTACTAATTTCTTATCTATTGTCCTATAATAGCACTATGTCGCCTTCCTTTATCTTGCCTTTCGGTCCTTTTATCTTATATGTATCCCTTTTTATCCTAAAGGCAGCTAATTTTTCCTAAAAAGCGTAGACCGAATTAGCAGCCTTTTTAACGTCTTCTTAGTGCTAAGCTAGCATTTAGATTTAGGTTTGTAAAAGCTCCTCTAAGGTTATCTCCGTCTACTAGTTTAAGACTTGCTAGGTTAGGATTACTACTTCTACTAGCAAGACAGCCTCCTTGCCGTATACTAAGTAAAAGGGGGTGTGCTTATGCAACTTCCTTACTATAGTCCTGTCGGCTAGGAGGACTTTAGGCAAGTACTTTGTCTACTTTCGCTTCCCTTAATTGCTAAGTTTAGTAAGGGATCTAGTAATAGGGAAGTGTCCTGCTTTTACTATACCGTTAGCTAGCGGGTTATAGGCTAAAATCGTAATATAGGCTATCCTAAGATCTTTGCAGGCTTACGCAACCTTGCCTTTAAATTCTAGGCCTTTATCCACTATTACTACAACTAGAAGGCCGTGGTTAGCGAAGAGGGTTCCTTTTAAGAATCTCTTTACCGATTAGGAATTAGCTTTCCGTATAGCTACCGCTTTTACGTACCTAGTAAGAGCGCAACGGGCTTTAATTAAGAAGTGCTTACCCTTACTAGGTAGCATGTATTGCGTGTTTAGGTGTATTTTCTAAAACGGGCAGGCTAAGGGAGGTTAAGCTATACCTTCCTTTGCCTACCTGTTTGCTTCTTACTTTATACATAAGACGTAATAAGCGACTGCTTTTTAGGAGTCGTTGTATATTCCTAACTACTAATATTAGGCTTTTAGCGTTTGGTAAGTGTTTTACACACCTTAATGGCTAGCGTTAAGGTGCGCTTATTGAAGTAAAGCTATTTAGGTCGCTGTGTTGTTAATAACCTAAACGAGGGCGTTATTAGGCGTAGTACTTTTTCTTTATAATAAATTCGTATGTACTATATATTTTTAGCTCTTTTATAGCAAAGCCTTACGTTGTAGTCCTAGCATCGATTTAGGAAGTGTAAGGGTTAAAAGAAAACGAGCAATGCGTTTATACTTTTTAAATAGTTGTAAGTAGTTAAAGGACTCGGTTGTTTGTTCCTTCTTAGGGTTCCCTTTATAAGGTGTAGTTAGTTCCGTTTAGGATTGTAAATGTAATCCTAAACGGAAATTACTATAGTTACTAAAATCCCTAATTAACTCCGTAGAGGTGTTGCTTAGTGCCCTTTACGCATAGATTTATACATTTATAAAGTCTTTTAGGTCTCCTTCTGCTTCCTTTTCTCTTTTATCGTTGTTAGTAAGAGGTTTGCAGGATAAGCCGTTTGCTAGGGCGTTTTAAGAGCCTTTAATGTGCTTAATTTTAAAGTTAAAATTTTTTATCTAAGTTATTTATCTTATAATAAGGGCTCTTAGAACGTTTAACAGTCCTCCGTTTAGCTAGTCTTGTAGGACTATAGCGTCCGTCTTAATAACGAAGTAAATGCTGTATAGGAAGCTTTAGAGTTGCTTTAGGGCAAAAAGCAGTCCCCGACACTCCCTTTTTATAGCGTTATAAGAGGCTTTCGCTATGTTTTAGATTCTAGATTTGTATTGCGCTAGCCTCTTCGTCCCGTCTACAATCTGCATTAGTACCGCACCCTAGCTAGTAAGACTTGCATTAACTTAAAGGATAATCGTTCCTACCCCTTTATTGTAACAAATTGTAATTAGAAGTGGCGGGNTTTGTTAAGACATCCTTTAATTTTTAAAAAGCTTCTTCCTAGCTAGGCCCCTATCTCTATTCTGCGTTTTTCCGTAGGAGTTTAGTTAAGGGGAGTAATATTATTACACGATAGTTAATCTAAATAGCGTAAAAATTAACCGTACTATTAAATTCCTAAACGTGTCTAGTGTAGGTGGGCGTAGGCCAGTTCTAAATCTTGTCCACCTTAGCCGTTTTAGGGAGACGGCCTTCTCCTCTACACATTATCCCGACCACTACGGCTAATTTCCTATACTACTAGGATTTAGCAACGGCTACTAAGAGTTCCGCTAATTTAACGTTAACCAGCGTCTTGTCGATATTCTAGATGTGCTTAATAACGAATTTGCGGAGCTTTGGTGTCGTTTCTGCCTCCTCGTAGGTAGTTAGTAGCCCTTTTATAGTAATGTTGTTAAGAAAAGGCCGACAGACTTTTAGAATTAGGTTATAAAGGACTTAGACTATAACCCGTTAAAATTAGGCTACTAAATTAGTCCCTCCTTATAAGAGGGTTATTATTCTAAATAACCTAAGCGGTGTTATAAAAGTTGTTAGGTCCTAGCTTTGTTCCGCTAAAGGGACCTAATTATATCCTAAAAAAAGGTTGCATAGAGAGAGCATTTTACATATACCGCAGTCTTTTAAGTACTCCTCCGCTCTAGGCGGAATAAAGGCGTCTCGCAGCGTAAACTTATTGTAGTTAGTTGCGTTGTTTATTAGTTGCAAGCCTACATCCTTCTTTTTTACTAAAAACCATAGATTTTAGTATGCTACGTAGCTTTCTTCTAAAACGCCTTGCTGTCTACGCTGCTTTAACAATTCTATAACTTTTAAAAGCAGTAGGCGCGGGATTAGGACGCTTTTAACTTAGTAGGCTTAGTAAGGGATGGTTTTAATAACTTGCGGCGGGGCAATAAGAGGATTAACGCTGCTAACGTCTTAAAAGTCCTAAGCGAGAGCTTGCTCTTAATTAGATAGGACATATAATAGCAATTTTACCTCCTTGTCTGTTAACGTGTTAAAGACTCGATTCTTTATTTCCGTAATCCGTTTAGGATTAAAGCGAGTCTTACGCAGCGTCGTACTAAACTTTAGAGTAACTAAAGTATTAAATTCTAAACAAGAAGGTTAAAGGGTTTGTTAGGCTTGCGCCTAGCGTATCTCCTTCTATCTTACTAAGCCGTTTAGCGTTAAGCCGTTAGATGGCACAGAATCTACGGGCACTACTTTCTTGTCCTTCCTTTTATATAGGGTATTTGTTTCTAAAACCTTTTGTAAACCTTCCTACACTTAATAAGTCTGCTTAGGATTAAAAATACACAGCGTAGGCGATGGTTAGGAAGACCGTTTAGGATTGTAAACGCGATCTTAAACGGGGCGCTAGCTCTCCTTAGTTATTTTTTGCCGCTAGATTTGTAAGGTTAGTTCTAACAAGGAATATAACGCTAAAAGTTGTAGTAAGGAGAGAGCGTAGGTGTGGTAGACCTTACTAATAGTTACTTTACCTTTTTCCCGCTCTATAGGGTCTAGGATATTAGGCCTACTAGTAAACAATCCTAGTAGTTTACTAGTATTTAGTTTAAAGACTAAAAGGCCTCTCTTTTATAAACGCTTTTCTTGCTAACTAAGACGATAAGCCTAGTATTGTCTAGTATAATGTTTACGTAAACTATACTGTCCTTATTATATAGAAGGGTAAGATTAGTGTTTATGTTAAAGGGGATACTAAGTAAGAGAGTCTCCTTAGCTAAGCTAAGGGGCATAATAAAAAGATAGATAGGAATAAAGTGCTCGCCTATCTATATTTCCGTAACAGTCTTACCTACAAATTTAATAGCAGTCTTATAAAAGCTGCTAAAGACTGCCGTAGTATAGGATAGGGGAAGATTAAGGGATTTCGCTATTTCTAAAGAAATTGTATTAACTTAGGAGCCAATATTAAGGATAGCCTTAACAAGCTTGCCTCCTAAGTTACTTACTTTTACGTTTATAGTAAACAAGGCCCTAATGCAAGTAGGCTTCTACTTTGCTATAGGCTAGTAGGCGGAAGAAAAAAGGGTAATAAGGTCTATAGTGCTATAGTCCTATGTAGTAGGGGTTATGCCGACCCGTTTAGGTTTAATTAGCGCTAAGTCGTTATCGTCGGTCGTCTAAAGCATTAAGAAGGCTTTATAGTAGTTTGTTTGCATAACATCTAGCGGACTAGCGGGCTAGATAGGTTTATTTATCTCCCCGTCTACGTAGACAGTGGCGGACGCGTCTTTAGTGTGGCTAAGGCACTATTAGGCTATAAAGGCAGTAAGCGGAGCATTATAGGCGAGTAGGTGTTAAAGCTAAACACGGACAGACTAGCTAAGGACTAAGTTAAGTAAGAGGGACCGGATAGCATCTTCTAAAAGACGCGTAAACGGTTTTAGTTTAGTTGCCTCTTTTGTTAATTTTATTTCTTTGTTATAGTCCTTTCTTAAAGCAGCCTATGTAATAAAGACAGCCTTGCCTTCCTCTTTGTCTAAGCCTTTGCTTTAATCCCCTCGTTGTCTTTTTTATAACTAGAAAAAGGTGGCTAAGTCTTTAAAAATACGGTCTGCTTCTTAGTCCTCGTCCCGTTTAGGATTGTAAAAGTAATCCTAATTAGGGCTAGCGTCCTTAACTTCTGCTATTAAGATTTCTTAAAAGTCCCCTTTTAGCTTATCGGTTACTCCTTTAAAGCTAATTATATTTACATTTATAGCTACATATTCGTTTAGTAGTAAATGTAAAGTAACAATTAGCCTATTAACGTTAGAGACAAAAAGATATTTTATTCTAATTTCTACTATAACCCTTATTGCCTAAAGTTTTCGCATGGCTAGCGCGCCGTCTATCTCTAGGTATTAGGATAGAAAGGACTAGATTACATTCTAAATCCGCCCTTGTCGTCGGTGGTAAGTAACAAGGGTCTTAAGGATAGCGTATTTGCGTCTAGTTTTCCTTATAAAGAACCGGCGGCTAGCAGGGTTAAAATGCGTTACTCTAGCTGCTACGTTTATTTGCATCTGCTAGCAGTCCTTAATCTAATGCTTAGGGTAGTTATAGTAAAAGCAACCAAAGGGCCGTAGCCGCGCTGCGTCTCTCCTTTCGTAGTACTATGCTAGGGAGACTAGCTAGTCCTCGTTGTTAGCGGTGCTAAAAGTGTTTAGCATCGTCCTTAGTTCTTAACTGGGTAGAACTGCTAGGGCTTAGGGCTATACTAAGCTACCGTATAGGTTTTAGTTGCTTAGGACACTAGCTACAATCCCTTTTAAGGCGAGGTAGGCTTAAATAAGGCGTTGTTAGTAGATATTAAGGTTCTCTATTCCCTAAGTAATAAGGGTAATAGGGTTAGAAGTGTTTGCCTAAAGGGGCTAAGCCAGAATTTGTTAGCTAGCCGCTTAGTATGTGGCTTAAGGGGTTAGGAGAATGGTCTGCCCCTACGCTCCGATTCTAAGGGCCTTGCCTAAGACTTGCGGCTTAATTAGATCGGGATGCTAAACAGGCGTACCCGATTAGGATTGCAACGCAAAGACGGAATCTTTTAAAATTGCTAGCACTAGGTTGTAGAAATCTTTAAAGGGCATAGCCGTAAGCTTATAATAACTAATATTATTGCGCAACTAAACCGTATTAAGGACATTACTAGGCAAGGCACTGTAGAAGGCTAGCAAGTATTTATTGCTCTTAAGCAGCTTTTTATCCGCCTTAACAAGGTAAGAGTAAAGCTATAGGAGCTCTTAAATCAGGCTTACAGGGTTTAATTAGTATAGGGTGTAAAACCAAGCCTTAGCCCTAGTTAAAGGAAGGATAACTTAATCCTTATCCCTGCTTAAATAGGCTAGGCGTATGCTTTCTTTAATGTGTTTAAATCTTTCCCCGTTAGGTTTTAAGTGCGCTTAGTCTACTAATCCCTCTACGTATAATGCGCATTTACTTAAACAGTACAGGGGCAGTCTAGCCACCTGGTCGGTCTCGCTAAGCCTAGCAGACTCGGCTAATACCTTATAGTTCTAAAGGAACCTAGAGACGTTGTTTCCATTAAACATAACAGCGGGCAGAGAGCTTAGTAGTAGAAAACTAGTAGCCTTACTACCGCCGGTAGGTCCTCCTACTGTACTAAGCAAGCTTAGTACGGTTAGGAGGTTCCCTCTAGCTATAGAAGCAGGGGTGCTCGTTATTTTTTAAATAATCTTACGTAAGATTCTGTAATAGCGGTCCCTTTCGTGTTTCTTTTAGGAATTAGGCGTGCTAAGGCCTAGTATAGGGAGTAAGAACTAAAAGTATAAAGGGTGTGTAGTTGTAAAACTAAAAGCATAAGGAAAGTAAAAAAGAAGAATAGCAGTAAATAACAAAAGGAATCTTTTTATAGTTTTAAACGAAGGAAAGGGTTAATTAGTATAGTATAATACGTACTTACGTAGTAGTATGTTTCTTAGTCTTACTAACGTAACTAAACGGGGCTTAGATAACAGCTTCCCTCTTAACAGGGTTTAAACCGTGGTTAACGGTGCTATCCTACTACGCGGTGTCCCATTTTATTTTTATAGATGCCCATTTAGCCTTATACTATTGCAAACCTTTTTAGAGTAAATAGACGTCCCCTTATTAAATTAGTCGTTTGCCCCTTTTTATCTTATAAAGGTGTGCTAAGGGATAACAGTTCTAGCACTCTAGCCTTTACCAGCATGCAGCCTTTCCCGTTTAGGATTGCTACTTAGCAATATCCTAAACGGAACGTTTTAGTTAACTCCCCTCTTAAGAGTCTAGGTAGGAGCATAGGCTATCGCATGCTTTAAATGCAGTCTTTGCCTAGTGTTCTCTACTAATTTCTTTTTAACCTTAGCCTCGCTTATAGTTAGGGAAGATAAATTAAGCGGTAAGGTCCGTTATAGTAGTGTCCTTTTTGCTGTCTACGTTAGTTTAGGGCTATAAGACCTAGCTCTTACCGCTTTACCGTCCTTCTCCTTAAGCGAGCTAAGGTAATAGTAGTCCTCTGTCAAGCCTCTACTCTTAGTGCTTATTCCATTCCGTTAACTTAAGGCGCCTTGTAATTTTACTAAACGTCCGCGTGTTAGTGTAGAAAGTAAGGATACCCGTTTCTAGGGTCCCTAATTACTTTAGCAACCACTGCTAGCTTATTCGGTCTGCTTTTCGTTAACGTAGGCCTCTCCTAAGGCCTTGCCTCTACCTCTTGCTTATATTAAACGGTGCTAACTAAGACTCTGCCTAGCTACTCCCTCTTTAGGCTACTAGATAGGGCCGTTTTTAGCGCTTTTTAACGTTAGAACAAGGGAATTTAAGACCATTAACCCCTGTTGCTAACGTTTTTCGTGTATTTGTAGCGGTCGTTAGTTGTAATGTCGTGCTATAGCTTTTATAACAGAAAGGGAGAAAACAAACAATATACAAAGAAAGGGGTAAAAGGGACTTATAACAAAAGAAAGACTTACTTACTTAATTAGGCCTTTACCTGTCTCCTCTCCTAGGTTTTGTATCGTAGGACTTAACGAGGTAGGCGTAAAGGTACGCTTACTTCTGTTAAATCTAAATGTATTTACTAGTAAGAGCAAGGTTAGGTAAGACCTTACTTACAAAAATAACCAAACTAACAATAACAAACCACCTACTAACTACTTACTATTGTGCTAGGGCCGCACATTAACGTTGTAGTAAAGCGTAGATAGGTAAAGCTACTAGCGGAAGGTTATTTTATTAGTAGTTTTAGGGTATAATAAGTAGTCCGTCCAGGATTGTAAACGCAATCCTAAACGGACTTGCTTTTCCTTCTAAATACTGTATGCCTAAGGACGTCTTCTTTATTGTCTTCCTTATATTGTTCTCTTATTGCCTCCTTAGCTCGCTTTACCTCCCCCCTTTTCTAAGAAAGGGAGTGCTGTTCTTGACTTATATAATTAAAAAGGGCGGTAGCAAGTGGCAGAAAATGTTCTACTATTCTGATTGGTCGGGTGGGTATCTACAATTAAGCGATCCCGAACGGGATTACTTTTGCAGTCCCGAACGGGATCACTTATGCAATCCCGAACGGGATCGCATTAGCAATTTCTGTTTAGGATCGCTAATTGCTAATAACTAAGGGGTAGTTACCAGTCGTAACTTACTAGCACCTAGTTAACTAAGGTTTGCTATGTTAACATTTATTACTACTAGCTTTATAAAGTTGTTGCTAAAGGAGACCTTACTATTAAGTAGATTAGTACTAATGAAATAGCTACTAATAGCTTAACGAAGCCCCTTCCTTATTAAAAACATAAGGACTTCGTTTAAATGCTTAGGATGTAGTATTACTAAGCTACGTTTATATAAATTGCGTACATTACTATTATAAGAGGATTTAACTCTCTCTAACTAATTAAACAGTCCTTCTAACTAATTAAACAGTCCTTTTAACTAATTAAACTCTTTTAGCGTTTAATTAGACTTTACTAATTTTACGCCTTAAAAATCTAATTAAACTTTACTAAAGGGCTACTAACCAGCCTTTTAAACTAACCTCTTTCTTTCTTTCTTTCTTTCTTTCTTTCCTTCTTATTAACTATTATAAAGCCTCGCAGTTAAAACCCCTTTAAGCAACAGATCTTTAATCTAAGGGGGTGTGTTAAGTAGAACCTACACACACGTAATACACGTAACCTACCCGAAATACCGCTATACACGACCGCCTTAAAATCCTAAAAGGGATAAAGCCGTACGCGCTCCCTAACCTCCTGACTTCCGGTAATTGCATCCCAGCGCAAGGGAGACTCCCTTCCGGAGCTAGACGCGTCAATCCCCTGCATTACAGGGACCTT